>PVLC010011447.1:0-46351 GCA_004027655.1 Graphiurus murinus
TGTGGTAAATTTTTGATTCACCATCTCCCCCCAGTGTTCTTTATGTGAATTTACATGTTTATTTATAATTTTGAAATTCTTTTAGATGTGTTATCTGCTAGATTCTCTAAGGCTATTCTTCAGTTCTGTAATATAATAGCACATCTTAATGGTATCTTCAATTCATGGTTTGACTTGGGGTCACATTTTGGGATGTCTTAATTTAATGTAAAATATAAAAATTTAAAATAACTACTATTATATTAGTAATATAAAAATTAAGCCTGGGGTTAAGCTTACATATCATGAATTTATCTTAACCATTCTGTGGCATACTTTCTATTTTAATGCCACAGAATTACAGGATTATTATGTAAATGAGGTCCCCTAAAGTAAATCTATCTATAAAGGCTTACTTGAACACAAATTTAGGTATTGTTAATTCAAATGATTTTGATATATGCAATTGAGTTTTGTCAATTGCTTTGAAGTAAATAAACTTGACTATTAACATAGATTTATGCTCCTGTCTTTATTCTTTTCTAACACATATAGGCTGGTATGTCAATTACTTAACTAAAAAGGCGAAATCTTGGACTTAATATTGCCTTTACTCCTTGTTCTTGCCAAGTTACTTCTGGACTTCAAAATAATAATGCATATCTATCTTTCAGGGTCCTGAAAAAAGCTAGAGAGGATAATATGCAGAAAGCACTTGACACTGGGTCAAACTCATAGTCAGAGCCAGATGAGTGGTAGCTATTGTTAGTTTCATGACGGCCATTAGTATTATTATCAACAACATGTATGAAGTGTTCTCTATACATAAAAGACTGCTAGTTAGCAAATGTGATTCCCTTTGCTTTTGCTTTCTGTGACTCACTGCCCTATTTGTTGCTGTTTTCTTCTTTTAGTCATTTAAGCACTTCAGAGTTCAATATGAAATAAAAAGGAAACAGATTGAACATTTGATACAACCATTGCATAGAGATGGTAAATTGTCACTTGACCAAGCTTTGGTAAAACAAGCCTGGGACAGAGTATCCTCCAGGGTAAGTTCTCCCATGTAATTTCATCAGGACTTATGTAATTTAGTCAAGAATATGTCTCATCAACCTTTTTTTCCCACACAGCACTATTGCTACAGCCTCTGTCTGAGGTTGGAAAGATTTAACTAGAGGAAAATCTTTATCTAGTTGTCAAGTTTTCCTGTACACTAGTGGATATGTTTGGTTAACATCTATATTCCTACTCTGCCTATTCTATACATAATACATTAGTCAAAAACCTGAAAGACCTTTTGGATTACTTCTTACTTTATACAACATAGTTCTGAGTTGTTCTGAAGAGGTGACTCTTGTAAAAGATCCCCAGGTATGGAAAATCAGCAACTTCTTACATTCTGTAGCCATGTTTCATCAGCAGCTCAGGACCTTCTTGTGCTGCCATACAACTGTACCTGCTTTAAGTAAAACATCTCTTCTGATTTGGTCATTCAGAAACCTGAAGGAAAATCACTCAGTATCTGTCATAGTCATGTTCTTGGTCATAGTCTTGGTCTCTTCAAGACCCAAACTTCAAACCCCTGACTCTCTTCTGACATCATAGGAACTATTGGCTTGAATTTACCATATGTTATTTGTTTTGATAATCTCATTGGTCTTCAAAACCAAGATTTCAAACCTCTGACCCTCTTCTGATATGCATAGTAATAACTGACTTGAATTTACCATATATATATATTGAATTTACCATATATATATATATTTATAATCTCATTTTTCATCCACTCCATCAAAGAATAGCGTAGGTCTGCTGGGTATAGTAGCACATGCCTGTAATCCCAGTACTTGGGAGCATAAGACAGGAGGATCACAGGTTGGAGAACAACCTTGACAACTTAGTGGGGCTCCCAGCAACTTGGTAAGACCCTGTTTTAAAATAAAACAAATAAAGCCAGATATGGTGGTACACGCTTGTAATCCAAGTACTTGGGAGGCTGACACAGCAGGATCACAGGTTCACAGCCAGCCTCAGTTTAGTGAGGCCCTCCACAACTTAGTGAGACCCTGTTTCAAAATAAAGAATAAAAAGAAATAGGGTTGGGGGTGTAACTCAGAGGTAAAATTCCCCTGGGTTGAATCCCCAGTGCCACAAAAGAAAAAAAAAAAAAAGAAAAAGAAAAAGGAAGAAAAAGAAAAGATAAAATAAAAATAGGGCTGGGAGTGTAGCTCAGATGTAGAATGCCTCTGGGTTCAATCCCCAGCACCACACATACTACAATAAACAAACAAACAAATAAATAAAAATAAAGAGTAGTAGTGTTGTTCTTGGTCCCTCCACCCATCCCACTTGGCATTTCATTAGACTAGGAAGTGGTTCTTGAAAATTTAGGAAAATGGAAGAAATGGAGAAAAGATTAGAAAACCATGGACTCATATGAAGAATCCTCAAAAGTCACCTCTTTCTAAAGCTGTCTGGATGAACTCAAATTTTCTATACTTATTCCGATCCTGGGGGAGGTTTTAATGGGATTCTCATCCTGACAACCAGGGTGCACATCTGCTGCTGTATAACTACTGCATCCTCAAAGGATGCAGTAGTTATACAGAACAAGAACAACACTACTACTCTTTATTTTTATTTATTTGTTTGTTTGTTTATTGTAGTATGTGTGGTGCTGGGGATTGAACCCAGAGGCATTCTACATCTGAGCTACAAGCCTGGTCCCTCACCTTCTAACAAAAGTCACGCTGAGAATCAGCAGGTGCTTCAGGCTATTCCCATAAGGAGAAAATTGCTTAAGCTGCCTTTTAATATCCTTCCCCTGTCTAAGACACAATTTGACTTTCCTCAAAACTTGTTTGTAACTGTAATTTCCTCCCCATCCCCAAAATATCAAACTCAGAACAGAGATATTTGTTTATTTGATGTTTATCAAATTAGCCTGCAATCATTAACTTGGAGCTTTATGTAGAAGACACTAAAATCATTTGGGGAAATTGTGGGAATTGTCTTCCATCTAGGAGATATCTTATTTTTCTGCCTTTTTTTTAAATTTATCTTCAGCTCTTTGATTGGCACATACAGCTCGATAAATCTCTTCCTGCTCCACTTGGCACTATAGGTGCCTGGCTATACAGGGCAGAGGTGGCCCTGAGAGAGGAAATAGCCATTCAGCAGGTCCACGAGGAAACGGCAAACACAATACAACGGAAACTTGAGCAGCATAAGGTAAAACTCCTGGTTGGCAAGATTTCCAGCATAGGGATCCCTGTGTGTTCTGGAAATGTCACCTAGGGTAGAGCCTGCCTTGGTGGGGACCTCTCTCTACCCATCCTGTGTGACTCAGAGACATCCTCCTCCATTCTCCACTTTTCATTTTCCTTTCCCATACTGATGCATGACAATTCCAGTGGGTTGATTTTTGGACATATTTTCCAATAGCTCCAGGGTATATTTTCATCTGCAGCTATCTTCATTATTTATGTTGCTATGTTATTTTTCTTTTTTTATACTTTTATTGGTGCAATGTAATTATACATCATAATGGGATTCAAAATGATACAAACATGCCAGGTGCGGTGGCACATACCTGTAATCCCAGTACTTGGGAGGCTGAGAGAAGAAGACTGCAGGTTTAAAACCAGCCCCTGCAATTTAGCGAGACTCTATTTTGAAATAAAATAAAAATGGATTGGGGTGTAGCTTAAAGGTGGAAAGCCCAACCCCAAGTACCCCCCCAAAAAAACAAGTGATAGAAACATACGTTCATGTATCACTTGATGTATTTCTCCTCTGTATATGGACCCCCATCCCCTTCCTCCCTCCACTCACATGTGAGATTGGTAGTGAAACCTCGTATGGACAGAACCTTAGCGGAACTGTTCCCTTCTTCAGTCTTACTTTTCCCCTCCTCAACTCCCTCCCCCAACCCCTTTCCACTGTTTTATCGTTTTCTCTCCTCATTTGACTGAAGTCCCTTTTATTTCCCACTTTCGTTCTAGCTTCCACATATGAGAGAAACATATGACCCCTGACTTTCCGAGACTAGCTGATTGATATTTTCTAGTTCCATCCATTTTCTTACAAATGATGGAACTTTGTTCATCTCTGTGGCTGAGTAAAATTCAGTTGTGTGTATATGCCACAGTTTTGTTATCAAATGGTCTATTAATGGACACTTAGGTTGGTTCTATAAATCAGCTATTGTGAGTTGTGTTGCTATAAACATGTGTATGCGCATATCACTGTAATATTCTAACTTCAGTTCCTTTGGAAAGATACTAAGGAGGGCTATGGCTGGGTCATATGGCAGTTCCATTCCTCATCTTTTGAGGAACTTTCGTACTGATCCCCAGAGTGATTGCACTAACTATTTTTTAAAATATACGTTTGTAAATAGTATAAATTTACATAGTGGCTGGCTCATGACTCCAGACCTCATCTCTGCCTCCATTCTCAAAAAAGGGCAGACAAGAGTGTTCCTGGTCTGGTGCTGTGGGTGGGGGTGAGGGAGTGAAGGCCTATGGGATGGTGGAATTAGAGTTTGGTGGCATCTTAGTCATTTGGGGACTTTTCCCCCTAACAGTCAACTGTGTATAATTTCTAATGTACTTCTTTGAATTTTGTGATAATAAAAGACTAACTAAAATGCTATTTTCTTTTAACATCACATTAATGCAACTCTGCCTTTGTGCAGGTGAATTTGGGCTTCCCGTTCAGTGTGTCATGGTGGTGGGGTTGTACTCTGTGTGTGGAAAGTAGACTGATCAGCAGAGACTTCGACTCCTGACCACGTGTGGGCAATTTATAGCTCATATGTATTTTCTGCAAAGTATATGTTTAATTGCTCCAAGGAAATAGCAATTCCTTCTATTATCTATTCTAGACTAGATCATAACACAAACTCATGACACATTTGTTTTATGTTTCTCTGGGACCTTATTTCTGGAACTCAAAGTGTACAAATAGAAATCTCATACCATTTCAGTTCCTGGCCCTGTCAGAATAACAGACTCAACCCCTGATGAGCTTGTCAAACAAGACTGACAGCCAGGTCTCACGGTCGGCCACAGACCATCACTCAGAACCCTGCTGCCACTAACTCTTGGTCCTTCCCCAGCTAGACTCAGTGACGTCAGACATTTCTATTTATTTTTATTCTTGGAAGTTTTCTTTTGTTTTAATTGACATAATACTTGTGGGTATTTATAGAGCACAATGGGATGCTTCAATACATGTATTCGCTATGGAGTGATCAAGTCAGGCTAGTTGGCATTTTCATCACTCACATACTTATCATTTCTTTGTGACAAGACCACTTAAAATCCTCTTAGTTATTGCAAAATATGCAACGCGTTACTGTTAACTATAGTCCCCGTGCTGTGAACTAGAACACCAAAACTCCCTCCTCCTATCTAAGACTGGCCTCATTGCCACATCTTCTCTTTCCAATCCCTGCCCCACACGCATCAGCGGCCTCCGGGAACCACCATGCTGCTTTCTACTTCTGATTTTGACTTTCATAGATTCCACATGTGAGTGAGATTGATTATATGTTATTTATCTTTCTATGCCTGGCTTGTTTCACTTACTATAATGTCCTCTAGGTTCATCCATTTTATTGCAAATAACAATTTCCTGTGGTTTTTTTTTTTTCAGTTCCAACAGTTTTCCCTTGTGTATAAATACAACATTTTCAAATCCATTCATTCACTGATAAAACTCAGTTGTTTCCATATCTTGCTTATTGTCAGTGATTCCACAGTGAACCCTGGAGTGCAGATATGTCTTTGGCCTACTGATATCAATTCCCTCAGGTTTATACCCAGCAGTGGGATAACTGAATTATATGGTAATTCTATATTTAGTTTTATGAGGAAAGCCCATACTGTTTTCCAAAATAACTATACAAATTTGCATGACCATCAATGGTCTATAAGTCTTCTCTTTTCTCCACATCTTTACCAACACTTGTTACCCTTCATGCTTTTAATAACAGACAATCAGATAGGTATGAAGTGATACTCATTGTGGTTTTAATTTGCATTTCTCTTATGATTAAAGTTGTGAGCATTTCCTATGTATCTATTGGACATTTGTGTACCTTCTTTTAATAAATATCCTCAAAGCCTCCCTCTGCCATTTTTAAAAGGGGTTCTTATTTTCTTGTCATTATTAGAAGTCATCATTAGTGCTCATACTATGTAGGATTTGAAAATATTTTCTTCAAGCCTGTGGGTTGGTGTTTCATTCTCACGATTGTTTCCTTCACTCTGAAGAGTTTTAGTTTGCTACAATCTCATTTGTCTATGCTTGCTTTTGTTCACAATGTTTTTGGGGTCATATCCAAAAATCATTGCCCAGACCAATGTTGTAAAACCTTCCATAGGAATTTTTTCTTGAGCAGTGTGATAGTTTTCATTCCTACCTTTAAACTTGTAATCCACTTTGAACTTATTCTTTTATAAGGGGTGGAATAGGGGTACACTTTCGCTCTTCCGTATATGAATGTCCAGTTACCCAAACATTATTTATTTATTGATCTACTTTCCTTCCAAATTCTGTATTCTTAGCACTTTTGTCAAAGAAATCAATTAATCACAGATGTGTGGGCTTATTTCTGGGCTCTCTATCCCAGTTCATTGGTGGATATGCTGGGACACTTTGAGATTTACTGATTACCTCTTAGTCACTCTCCTCCCCACCACCAATACGTTACACACAGATGGGCAGACCTCCCTGTCATCTGGCTTCTCAGATGACAGAATGACTCTGGGGTCTGCTTCATCTGTGTAGAAACACACACACACACACACACACACACACACACACACACACACAGAGGCATGCGCACACACACACACACATACACACAAAATCTGGGCCTGTTTCTTTGTACCTTAACTCTCTGTAAGTGGGGAAGCTCTAAGGCAGCCAGAGGTCAGGTCACAGATAAGTCACAGTTGTTCCTGGGATCGAGAGACGCATAGATACAAAAGACCATTTTGGAGCCAGGCGTGGTGGCGCACGCTTGTAATCCCAGCATTTGGGAGGCTGAGACTGGAGGATCCAGGTTCGCGGCCAGCCTCAGCTACCTAGTGAGGCACTCTGCAACTTAGTGAGACCCTGTTTCAAAATAAAGAATAAAAAAATAGGACTGGGGGTGTAGCTCGGAGGTAGAAGGCCCCTGAGTTCAATTCCCAGTACCGAAAAAAAAAAAAAAAGACCATTTTGAGACTCTCAGTGTCAAACATAGGGAACATAGGGAAAGGTGCAAAAACAGGATTATATAAATGATGTCCTTTTAATAAATTAGCCACTCAGCATATATAGCATACAATAATTTCTCTTCATATAAAACCATTGGAAGTACTCTATCTTAATATTTGACACAATTCACCTAGAGTTTAAGTAAAATGTACAATGTACCTTAATTATGAGGGTTGGTGTGCTAATTCAGCTAATACTCCCGTGGGATCCCACTTGCCAGATTTCCGCAGGGAGCGAGCAGGAAAAGGCAATCTGCAAGATCCAGGCACTTGTGGTGCCTCTAAGCTAAAGGATAGCAGTGTTCATGTGTGCTTGTTGTTCCTATAATAGATTTCGGTGTTCCACCAGAGGGAAAGCGGCCCACATGTAACTGTGCCCTTTAGTAGATAACTATAAGGTTGTGCAGAAATGTCAATTCAGGGTCTGTTATAATGGCATTGAGCCCTCACAGGAAATGAGTTTGAAGTTGGACTGTGCACTCTGGCCCATGGCCATTTAATCAACTATGATATGAAGTGGAGCAGGAAGATGCAGAGGGATGGAAATGAAAAACAATGGTTACCTGAGACGAAAGAACAGAATAGACCAAAGAGAAGACCAGGGATGCAACAAAGAGACATTGGAAGCAAGCAGAGGCAGGTAGCAACTAAAACCAGGTTCCAGGTGAATCTCAGAAACATCTTTGTTGAGATAGGAAATTTTACTAGGCCTGGGCACAGGTTCACAGAGTAGTGCAGCTGTGAAACAACGTCATTAGCAATAAGGAGATATGTTCTCATTTTTTCAGAATACATTTATTAGGTGCCTATTAGAAGCCAAGCTTTGAAGGTGAGACATTTGAATCATCATTTAAGATAATTAAAATTCTAAATTTCCTCAATAGCAGTAAATCAGTCCACTAATTTGATATATCTACTTAATGCTGTTATATTGTGCTTAATCAGAGATGCAATAAATTGGGGGAAAAAGTAATATAGTCTGGGGTCCTCCCGACGAAGGGGGCCCCTACCCCGATCTCCCTGGAGTGTCTCCCCCAAAAAGGAAGGTCGCGCCGAAATGAACACACGGCGGGGACTGAGCATCGGAGGACTCATCTGTTTATTACACGAGGGGCAAAGAGTTATATAGAGCAGAGCGTGGGGAGTGTCTCCTTGCAGGGCCAATCAGGGTAAATGTCATCTTGGTCATGCCTCTTTGGCCCAGTCCAAAAGCTGATCACGCGCTGATCACACTACCAGGGACCTATCAATGTCTTGATCATGCTGAGGAGACATCCCTCGTCCAATTCTGGTCTCTGGTAAACACTCTTAGGTTTCCACCCTCCCACTTCCCCTCTGCGCCATCTTTGATGCCTTTTTTTCCTTTCCGTTGGGCGGGGCTACCGCCTTCTCTCTGGGGATCTCTCCCCACAATATAGGACTCACCAGAGGTAGAAACAAGAACGTTTGAGATCATTCTTTTCATTCCAGCCTAAAGAGTAATTCTCATTCTTGTCAAGAAAATTTGAACATGTTGTAACAATTTAGAATGCTTGGTTTTCTGCACTCTTCACACCTTTTTTAAAAATTATAACACAATTTCATCACTTAATACAAAGGCTGTGCTTGCAAATTGGATTCAGATCGTTTTTATCTTTTGTACTTTTATTGGAGCTTTGTAATTATACATCATAGTGAGATTCAAGTGATACATTTATATATGGGAACTCATCGCTTGGTGTAGCTCCCTCTGCATGCCGCACTGCTCCCCTCCTTCCTTCTCCTTAGAAAACTGGTAGTGATCCTGTCACGTATAAACATAACATTATTCAAACCGTTCCCTTTCTCAAATCTCCCCACTCTTCCACTGTTCCACTGGCCTCCCTCCTCATTTATCTGCAATCCCTAGAGTTTTCCTCTTTTCTCTTTGGCTTCCACACATGAAAGAAAACATACAATCCTTAATATTCTGAGGCTGGCTGGCCTCACTTAGCATAATATTCTCTCATTCCATCCATTTTCCTGCAAATGACATAATTTTGTTCTTTATGGCTGAGTAAAACTCTATTGCCTGTATATACCACATTTTTTAATCCATTCATCTGTTGATAGATGTCTAGGCTGGTTCCATAATTTGGCTATTGTGAATTGTTCTGCTTATAAAGTCAGATAACTTAAAAAAATGTATATTTCAAACAGTTTACTTTGAGGATGATTCTTCTAATGTTTTCCATTTACTACTCTTTAAAAAGTCAACTTACATGTATTTCAGAACGTATTTATTTAGCAAAGTATACCTGTGGTATATTTTCTCTTTTCCAGATACCCCAGTACTCAGTTATCTGGAAAGATATCAATAACCATAGCTAAGTATCAGGGAGGATTTAACCATATTTTAGTCTGAAGTACTTAATTTTGCTGAATTGTCAACATGAGGGTTAGGAGATAGGCACTCTTATCCTCTTATGCAGATGAGTAAAGTGGCTTACCCCAGGCCACATAGCAGATAACCCCAGCTGCCTTAAGCACTAAGCTTAGAATGTGCCCACTGAGCTGTTGCTCGCAGCACCATGCAGAAGGTATACACTGATAAGTTTATTGGGAGTAGTATTGCTTTCACAAAGCAAGTCAAGTCCCAAGGAATCCAGAGAACATCTGTCAGACTCCACTACCTACTGTCCGTCCTGCCTAGATCACTCTCCCTGCTTTCCTGGGGGTCGTATTTCTGCTATCAATGCTTAGTAATTTCAGTAACACACAGATGGTCCTCTGACATGCCGGCCTCTCCGTGCTTTGACCTTCTCCTCTGGTGCTACACCCTAGCTTCACCACTTACTGCTCAGACCGCCTCAGCCAGCTCATCTCCTTGCTCTTGCGCTCCATTCTCAATCAAAAGTTTAAGCCTGGATTTCAGGCAACATAGAATCTCCCTTTTTTTTTTTTTTTCTTTTTGGTAACGTCATGAAAGGTCACTTTGGGTGAACAAAGGGTATAATCGCTGTGTCATCTCGATTTCCAACCAAACAGTCTTTATCCGGATCCCTGATCCCTGCTGTGCCCTTTAACCCACGGGTCCTGTTGCCTTTTGACTGAACTCCGCCCTCCTCATTTCATCGCTTCTCCTTTTTGCCCTGCTTAAAATTAGTGTTCATAAAAGTCTCCCCTCATAATCACCCTCGATTTCCTTGTCTCCATCTCCTTCTGCCCCACTGTCCTGGTGAAAACATAGCTCTGGTTAAGACTCGCCTTCTGCCTAGTTGATGCCCACGCATGCACACAGGCACGGTGCACGGTGACTAACCCCAGTGGGCCCTTAATAGCGCCTGGCAATCCTACGGCATTTCCCGACCCCATTCCTTCTCCATTTCTAGGACAACTATTTCCTACCTTGTCTCCTCAAACCTTCCACACCTCCGCCCTATCCTCACTCTGAGCTGATGACATTGCTTCCTATTTCTCTGAGAAAATAGAAGCAATCAGAAAAGAATTTCCGCCAACTCCCACGACCACATCAACCCACATACTTGCATCTGTGCCCAGATACTCAGTCTTCACTTCTGTTACTATGGCTGGACCATCTGTGCGCCAACTCAGGCCAACCCCGCCACGCATGCGTTCGCCCTGTCCCCTCCCTCCAGAAGACAATTTCTGTCATTCTTTATTTTTTCTTGATTATCTGTCTATCTATCTGTCTGTCTGTCGGCTGGTCTGTCTATCTATCTATCTATCTATCTATCTATCTATCTATCTATCTATCTATCTATCTATCTATCTCACGCTCCTGCTCCCTCTCCCTCTCCCTCTCTCTCTCCCTCTCCCTCTCCCTTCTCACTGTTGGATTCATTTCATCCACATGCAAATGCATTTTTGTTTCTCTCATCTTAAGTCTCTTTGTTAACTCCACATTCTTTCCAGCTACTGTCTAAATTTCCTCTTTCCTTTTATAGAAGAGCTCTTAGACTTCCCCATGTTCTCAGTTTGTTTCAAAGTCCTGTCTCCTACTCTCTGTAGAACCCATTTCCATCAAGCTTTCTTTTGCAAAGTTGACCAGGGTTCATCTTGATCCTCACTGGATGGACAATTCTTAGTCTTCATTTTCCTTCACCTCTCAGAAGCATTTTGCAGTGTTACTCCTGCATTCATGAAACTCTTCTTCTGACTTCCTAGTTTTCTTCTTAGACTCTTGGTTTTCTAATTGTTCCAGAATTTTTCAATGAAAATGTATTGAGTCTAGCTTCATGCAAAGTAGTGTTAAATGCATTCATGAAACACTGTAAATGTAACAGACAAAAATCTGCCAGGTGCAGTGGAGTGTGCCTATAATCCTAGGAAGTTGGAGGCTGAGACAGGAAGATCACGAAGATCACAGGTTTGGGGCCTGCCTCAGCAACACAGTGAGACCCTGCTTGAAAAAAAAAAAGAAAAAAATAGGGCTGTGGGTATAGCTCAGAGGTAGAATATCCTAGGTTCAATCCCCAGTACCTTAAAGAAAAAAAAAATAGACAAAAAAAAAAAAAAAACTCTACCTTTTGTAGCTAGTCTTCCAGTGGGAGAATGTAAATAAAAATAATGAACATAATAAATACATAAATTTAGGTTAGAAGGTAAAAGCAGAGAGTATTAGGTGGTGTTGCAGTTTTAAGTAGGGCAGTCAGGGGAATCTCACTGGACAGATGACATCAAACAAATGAGCATGTTCCATCCATCCAAAGGCTTTGCCATCTTCTGGAATGTTCTCTCCTACCAATGTTCCCATTTCCCTCTTCTTTGTCTTCTTTGTACTTTCACAAAAAACTTCTCTCTTGGTCAGCCTTTTCCTGGCCACCTCTTTTGAAATTATAACTTCCTCCACAACCCCTCCCTCCTCTTTCCTGTTTGAAATTTTATTATCTCAACTGTCATCTGTCTTATCTGTCTGGTTGATTGATTGATTGATTCCCTGCTTTTAATGTCCACTCTCACAAAGATTATTGTTATTTTTTTCTTACTGGATCCCCATATTCAGGCTCCTAATTTTTTTTTTAGTTGGCTCAGTATTATTAATTCATACATTGTAGGAATTTGACTGTCTTTAAGATTATCATCATAAAGTTATTCAAGCTGGGCATGGTGGCGCACACTTGTAATCCCAGCATTTGGGAGGCTGAGACTGGAGGATCTGGGTTCGCGGCCAGCCTCAGCTACCTAGTGAGGCACTCCACAACTTAGTGAGACCCTGTTTCAAAATAAAGAATAAAAAATAGGGCTGAGGGTATAGCTCGGAGGTAGAATGCCCCTGAGTTCAATCCCCAGTACCGCAAAATAATAATAATAATAATAATAATAATAATAATAATAATAATAATAAAATAAAGTTATTCAAAATATATTACTGGCCAGGTACGGTGGCACACACCTGTAAGCCCATATACTCCAGATGCTAGGGCAGCAGGATTGTAAGTTTGAAACCAGGCTGGGCAGCTTAGTAAGACCCTGTTTCAAAATAAAAAATAAAAATGGCTGGTCGTATAGCTCAGAAGTGGAACACTTCTGGATTCAATCCCAGTACCCCCCAAAAGACACTCTGTTTCAAAAATTAAATAAATATTTCACAGGATCCCCCTTCCCTGCAAATTTTCATTTCCTTTTTTCTATCTTCCACACATGGTGAAAAAAATATGAACCTTGACTTTCTGAATATGGGTTTATTTTACTTAACATAATATTCTCCACCACTATAATTCACCAATAAAAAAGTAAAATAAAATAAAGCAACTTTTTTTTTTTTTTTTTTTGCAGTAACGGGGATTGAACCCAGTGGCCGTCTACCTCTGAGCTACACTTCCAGACCTATTTTATATTCTTTCTTTTGAAACAGGGTCTCACTAAGTAGCTGAGACTGGCTGCAAATCTGTGATCCTTCTGCCTCAGCCTCCCAAGTGCTAGTATTACAAGTGTGCACCACCATGCCTGGCTAAGCAACATGTTTTTAAAAAGAAAAATTTAAAAGTTCACATCCCCTGATTTCACTTTCAGGAGTCTAGCCTATGAAAACTTAGAATGTACATGTGTGTACATCTCTTCATGGTGGAAATGATGAGACTGTTTTCAGTTTCTCATTCTTTTCTATTTGATCCTCTTCTCTTTAATGTTCATCTCCTACTTTTCTTCCTCCCATCCCTGCTCCACCTTTCTCTTTTGTTCTTGTCTCCTGTTATTTCATTGATTGATTTCTCTGAGTACTAAAATGATACATAGGGGTAACGGCTATATCCAAAACTTCTGCACCTTCCACTCTATTTTACAGTGAGCCTAAACACACACTAAAACATGTAAAATTAAAATCTATCTAAACCGGGCGTGGTGACGCATGCTCGTAATTCTAGTACTTAGGAGGCTGAGACAGGAGGATTGCAGGTTTGAGGACAGTCTCAACAACTATTGAGACTCTCAATAACCTATCGAGAGACCCTGTTTCAAAATTAAAAGAAATAATAAAATAAAGTTGGAGGTGTAGCTTGGAGGTAGAATGCCCCTGGGTTAATCCCCCAGTACCCCCCCACACACACACACAAATCTATCTAGAGATGGATAGACAGAATGAGTTGAGTGTACCTTCCAAAGAAGAAGCAAAGATTTGAGGGGTATATTTGACTCATTGTGGGAACTCAATAAATGTTTGTTGAATCATATAAATAAATAAATACATGCATATATACACACATAAACAAATACTTTTTAATGCAATCTTTTTATGCCTGTGATATCTTGTTTTCTTCAAAGTTGCTTCTCTGTGCCTTTTCACTTTTCTCATTCACACTTTGGCATTTTTATTTGCTCTGTCAGGTCCTAACCATCTTTGCCCACCTATTTTCTCACCAGAGAAATGGCAGGATTTTCCCAAACTATCCTATGAGGATGGAACATGTGAAGGGTGGCATGTAGAAACCAGGATACTGTTTCAATATTCCAAGTATAAGCCGGGCGTGGTGGTGCACACTTGTAATCCCAGCATTTGGGAGGCTGAGACCAGAGGATCTGGGTTCACAGCCAGCCTCAGCTACCTAGTGAGGCACTCTGCAACTTAGTGAGACCCGGTTTCAAAATAAGGAATAAAAAAAATAGGGATGGGGGTATAGCTTGGAGGTAGAGTGCCCCTGAGTTCAATCCTCAGTACTGCAAATAATAATAATAATAATAATAATAATAATAATAATAATAATAATCCAAGTATAGTGTTTTGACCCAAGGTGGTTCAAAACTATAAGCTTTAGAGATGATGAGAAGTGGTCAGATTCAGAATATATTTTGAGGGCAGAGAAAACAGAATTTTCAACACTAAATATTGATTGTGATGGAAGAGGAGTATTGTACAGCTGACCAAGGCTGGGAAGTTGCGGGTTCAATCTGGTCCATGGGGGAAAAAAAGCGAGACAGTAAGGAGGATGAGACATGTCTTTATTCTAGCTGCAATGGACTGAAATAGGAGGCCTCCACCTCCAGTACCCAAAGGTGGCTGACTAGGTACAAGAGAACATCTAGTCTGCATAGGGCTTCTGCACAGGAGACTCCCTTTTTGTAGGTCAAAGCAGAACGAAGATGGTGGTGCACCAGCACAGAGTGAATGAAGGCCAACAGCTAGCTGGGGCAATATTGCATCTTCAAGAACATGCCTCATTATTTCTATAACAGTGGTTTTTGGTGAATAAAATATGACCCTTGACTTTCTGAGTATGGTTTATTTTACTCAACACAATGTTCTTATCAGAAGGAGACAAGGAAGCCTAACACCATGTTCTGACGGTCCCCACAAGGAGTCACAGCTATCCTTATGAATCTAAGCAACTAAAATGATGAAGTTTTCATCAGTTGAGATGGGGAAGCAATGAAGCAAGTTCGGAAGCCAAGCACAGGCATTCAGTTTGGGACATGATGAGTCTTTTCCTCATCCAAGTTGACATTGTTAGGAGATAAAAGACAGGAGCCCAGGAAAGAAGCATAGGCTGCAGATTCAAAAAAAAAAAAAAAAAAGCAACAAGTGGCACACAGTAGCATATTCAAGATATGAAACTGTAAGAATTAAAGAAAGAAATGTAGGCAGAAAAGAGAGAAGGATCAAGATCTGAGTCATGAGGGACTCCAATATTAATATAGATCAAAGTGTAGAAGGTGAACCAGCGAAAGTCTGAGGAGGAGCAAGTGAGGCAGGCAGAACTTTGGCAAAGGTGTTGTCTTAGAAACCGAGGAAAGCAAGTTTAAGGTGTATTCAGTAGGATGACCACAGTGATTCTTTTGAAATGCTGCTTTGATCATATCACCTCTCTGCTCAAGACTCCTCAGTCTTCCATCTACTCAAAATAAGTGGCAAAAGCTCTAGGAAGCCCCTTCTGCCCCCTCTCCCTCATTTTACTCCCTTATCCATAACCTACTATCGCACCTGCTCCCTGGCTCCATCTCCCTCTCTCCGGGAGGCATGTGGTATGAGGAAAGTTCTCACAGCAGTATGGACCTGCTGGTTTCTCCCTGTCATTCTGTCCATTTTTGCTTTATGTATTTTGAGGCTTCCGAGGTGTGTTCAACTTCAGGATTAGTATGTCTTCTAGTAAGTTGAAAGTTTCATCATTAGACCATTAATTACTTTGAATGATGTCTATTCTGAAATCTACTCTGTCTGATATCATATACTTACTAGCTTTCTTTTAATTACTCTTTGCTTGAGATGTCTTCCTGCCAATGTTCTTAATGGTTAGATATAGCTCTCATAAAATGCAAATAGATATATTTTGTTTATTTTTCCAATCTAAAAATAACTACCTTTTAACTAATACATTTATACTCCACTCACGTTATTCATAAGTATGTATATGCAGTACTTAAAAATGTTTTTATCATCTAACTCCTTGCTTTCTATTTTCCCCAGTTGTTGCTTTTTTTTATACTTTCCTGCTATTTGTAAGTTGATGGAAGAGGTCTTATTTAGTTGTGTTAATTGGTTTGCTAGCTTGTTTTTCTTATCCTGTGGCTAAGTGATCCACTGGCTTAAAAATAATTAGTTCTAATTGTACATTATGATTTTCCTTAAACTTTGGTCATATATACTTAACAATATTGAAAGTTAATATCTTAATCAGTAGAAGAATTGGATCATTTTCCTTCTAACTTACATATTGTTGCTGTCATATATTAAATGAGGAGCATTTTTCTAGGACCATGCACTTGCTGTTTCTGCTGGCTCTTACTCATGGTGGCTTGTTTCCCTCCAATTGTATTTGCTACCAAAGGGACCATTTTAGTCCTTGCTGATGGCTATAGCTACATGGAGGAGATTCAGTTTCATTATTTCCACTTGTTTGTATTTCAAGACTCAATCTCCTGTAGCAATAGTATAGATACTGGACAATCTAGCTTTTTCTATTTGCTTTTGTTGACAGGTCTGTGATCCAGTTGAGGATCATGATTTACTAAGAATGGTAAACCTAAAAATATTTACTTGCTTCTTCTGAAACCAGAAGAGTGAATTAAAATCATGCTTATTCAGCAACTAGCTGTTTTATAGTGGAAGGACCTTTCTAACCCAGCAAATCATGCCAGCTATAGAAGTTCATTGATCATATGTGTGAAATGTTTTGATGTTGATATCTCACAGACTTCTTTCAGTGGACTAGGTGTTGGAAAAAAAAACAAAAAACAAAAAATTGTCCAGTATAGCATATCAGAGCTAGTTATAGTAAAAGCTCCAGGTATGTCCTGCAGTTATTTGAGGGAGTTTCAGTCAAAACCAAAAAAACACAGACATGTATCTGAATGTGATAAAGGAGGTCATGACTAAAATACCATCAGTGGTAGCTCTTAGAACTGGCCTTTGTCAGCCAAGTGTGGTGGCACAAGCTTGTAATCCCAGCATTTGGGAGGCTGAGACCGGAGGATCCAGGTTTGTAGTCAGGCTTAGCTGCTTAATGAGGCCCTCTACAACTTAGTGAGACCCTGTTTCAAAAAATAAAGAATAAAAAATAGGGCTGGGGCTGTAACTCGGAGGTAGAATGCCCCCAGATTCCATCCCAAATACCAAAAAAAAAAAAAAAGAACTGGCCTCTGTCACCTGGCCTCTTGTGGTCAGGTCGTGGCTGTTCATAGGACCCTCCATGTGGCACAAATGTCTTTTGAATATATATCCAGTTATCTATGGACTTGGGTCAAAATGGAATCATAGCAAAATATATCATAGTTTGGCCCTGAGATTTTTGACACAGGTAAGATGTTACTTATGGCACAAACATGTACAAGCTTTAAAATTCTTATTTATAACAGAAAGGCTTTCATTTATCCCTTCTCTCAAATGCCTATGTTAGGCTGTTTTTTCTTCCTTCTGTTTTCTTCAATGGATCCACTAAATCCTGGTTGTGTGTGTGTGTGTGTGTGTGTGTGTGTGTGTGTGTGTATAACTGGGAATTGAACCCAGGGGCATTCTACCTCTCTACCTCCAAGCTACACCCCCAACTCTATTTTTTATTCTTTATTTTAAAACAGGGTCTCACTAAGTTGCAAAGGGCCTCACTAAGTAGCTGAGGCTGGCTGTAAACCTGTGATCCTCCGGTCTCAGTTTTCCAATTACTGGGATTATAAGCATGTGCTACCATGTCGGGCTAAATCCTGGTTTGAATGAAACAATATTAATTTACCATTTTTTATGAGCTGGTGTGTCTTAATTTTCAATGAGTTACATACTATTGAGTATTTATTCTGCTATTGTAAAACAGACTAAGCTATAGAAAATATGGTATAAATCTCTTCTTGCCTCACTCTTCTGCTTCTTTGTTGGAAATTGGCTAGGCATTGTGAAAAATATGTTTTCTTTTTATAAATAAGTTTGTGGGTGGTGGGAAAATACAGCAAACAAATCAAGGAAGATTCAAACTAACCTAAATAAGCGAATAGAAGTTTTATACAGTTGATAAAGAAAATGTATAAAATCACATTTGATATTCCCACTGTGCATGGGACATTTCTTGTACTTGTTGGGAATTTTCTAAACAAAAGGATGATTTCAAAATATATTGTAATCTGATGGGCTTACTTGAAATAGCAAGCAAATATCACTTTAAATAGCCTGTGCACATTCAAACTAACAATAGGGAGCCTAATTTTTTTTTAACCATTAAAGGGTTAAATTTGGTGTGCTTAGTTTTAAGCTTAAAAAAAATATATGCAAAATCCAGAAAGGACAAATATACTAATATTGTTGTTTGTAGCAATAATTGCATTTTCCTTTGGATCTTGTACCTTTAAAATGTCTGAATGCATTGCTGTGCAAGTGTCATGTGTGTTTAAAAGATGCCATAATTATTAGACACCGCTCTGGCATAGTGTCTTATATATAAGCACTGGGCTCCTGCTCAAAGTAGAAGCCGGTGAGAGGCACAGGCTGCATTTGAATGTGGCAGCAGGATCAAATTGTTGAATACATTGACTCATCGGTACAGGCTGAAAATTATGCTTCCCAGCCTCCTGTGAACATGTTTCCTCATTTTTTATTTTTTTTAAAAAACTGAATCTCAGGATCTGCTTCAAAACACCGATGCCCATAAAAGAGCATTCCATGAGATCTATCGGACCAGGTCTGTCAACGGGATCCCAGTGCCACCTGATCAGTTAGAGGACATGGCTGAGAGGTAAGAGGATGCCTAGCTTTAAGGGAAGTCTCTTTTGAAAAGGCTAGATGGATGCTTTTTGTATTTCTTTGCTTTTTTAGTAAATTGTTTGCTTTTTTTTTTTAAACATAGATGCTCCCATTTGGTGCATAGAAAGTAGGTTCCCATAACGTATGCTAAGAATGCCAACATTCTAATGTGTTATTAACTGAGAAGACTGAGCCTGAATGTACCCAGAGCCTGGAAATCACAGGCATGGTTTCTTCATAGGCTGTGTTTTTATTCAGCACTGTAAGGGACATTATGTAATATTGCAAAAACTGCTTATAAAAGAAACAGATGAGAGATGTGTTGGCAGGGGAGAGAACTCGAAGACTTCAATCAATAATATCTTGCCTTGAAACTCAGAGCGAGGAAGGGAATCAGATCCCAGACAGTGATCAGCCGGCGTGTAGAAGACCCCGTGGCTGCAGGAGATTGGAGGCGGACAGTAGGCACCATTCTGTTACTATGAGTTACATTCTGTAAATTCTCCCTGTTTTATTTCTAGGTTTCATTTTGTTTCCTCCACATCAGAGCTACACTTGATGAAAATGGAATTTCTGGAATTAAAGTACCGTCTGCTCTCACTGCTGGTTCTTGCAGAGTCAAAGCTGAAGTCCTGGATCATCAAGTATGGGAGACGGGAGTCGGTGGAGCTGCTTCTGCAAAACTACATTGTAAGTCCCGGGGCTTTGACCAAGAAGTCAGACTGCCCCCGGGTTTAGCACTTAACACTCGCAAGTGCTATTGATGCTATTATTTTAATCCTGAATTTAAACAATGTCAGTGTGTTAAGTGGATTAGATTTGAGAGGTGATGAGCTCTTTGTAATCATTTAAAATATAAGTGCATGTGCTTAAGAATTTGTTCATGAAAAACCCACATTTTAAAAAGGTTTTGCTGCATTAATCATATTGAACCACTGGGACTGGACTTTATTGCTTTAAAAAAGTTTTTTTTGCATTGTAAACCTACACCTCAATTACACCTTTAAAACTGAATTACAGTACTTAAGAAATACCTTGATGTCTTCTAAAATCCAATCGGGAGGAGTTCAGGACAATTTTTAGTTGGCCACCTGGGCACTACCTACTTTTTTAGGTTAGGTTCATTGTGCCCTGTGGGTGTTCCCTGACTTTCCTTGCTTCTCATGTGGACCCAACAGAGTAAAATTTGGTCTATGAATCTCTGTACCAACTTAGTTTTTAAATATTATCTCATGTTTTAGGGCATCTGTATAGATAACTGTACATCTGCATGGAGTAGTATCCCTGCATTAATGAATGGCTTCAGTTGTTCTGTAATCAGCAGCTCCATTTGCATGTGCTTAGTGCATTATTTGTATGTTTTGGGGGGCATACTGGGGAGTGAACCCAGGGGCATTCTACCTCTAAGCTACAAACCCAGCCCTATTTTATTTTTATGAAACAGGGTCTCTCTAGGTTGATGAGAGTCTCGCTACTAGCAGAGGCTGTCCTTGAACTTGCCCGTGATCCTCCTGTCTCAGCCTCCAAAGTACCAGGATTACTGGCATATATCACCACACCTTGTTCCAATACATTATATTCAGTAAAGGCAGTTTATTTCCTCTTAGTCAAGTAAACCTGCCCTCCACAGATTTATTTGCAACAGAAACTTGCTCATAAAATAAATTAATGATAAGAGGGCATCTTTCTCCCATTTATGGTTGTGTTTTGTTCTGTTTTTGTACTGAAGATTGAACCCAGGGACATTCTCCCTCTCAGCTATACTGCCCTTTCTACTTTCTTGTTTGAAACAGAGTCTGGCTAGGTTACTGAGGATCTTGCTAAGTTACTGAGACTGTTCTCACACCTGAAAACCTCCTGTTTCAGCCTCCAAGTACTGAGATCATAGCCATGTGCCACCCTCCCCAACTTCCTATTTATGTTTAAACACAAATTCCAAAAGATAAATTGATGAATTTTTAAAACATAAGCCCATTATAAGCTGATTAGTAACAGTGACTCACTAATATGTTGTGCTCGACTACTTATAGGATCTATACCTTTACTGAAGCATCTTAGAACCATAATCTATTTTGCTCCATTTGAATTCAATTGCTAAGTGATAAGTAAACAACGTATTTGAAACAAAAAGATTTAACTGATTTACAGTATAATTTTTATCTAGACTAATATTATCTAGGAAACATTTGTCAAAAAATGTGAAATCTGTTATGATATGTTCATTTGTAGTTATTTTGGAAAGGAATGAAAAAATTATAAATTTTAAATTCAAGAAATTATGTTAGTCCCTTAAATATTGAATACAGATATGCATTTATATTTTCAGGTTTAGTCATACCGTATGATGCACTCTGAGCCCAGTAGTGAGCTCAGTAGTTAATTATACACGATTCATTCTTTGTTCCAGCTATTTAAGAACAACCAATCATATTTAATATCTAATGGTACTGTTTCACCAGGTTAACGTTCTAATACAATGATGCTAACAATCCTCCTTAAACTTCTCAAAGGATATATAAATAGATAATTGTTATTAAAGAGAAAAGGCTGGTACTTTCTGCCTACTCTATAAAGTTAAAGAGTTCACTAAACTGTTCATTGCAAACTGCACTGCAACTTTCACCATTAGGTGTAAAATTGCTCATTACCTACGTACACAGCATATATTAATGAATGTACCCTAATTCCTTATCCCCTGGAGAAGGATACCTACTTATTGCTCATGCTTCTTTTCCATCAAGGGTTTTAAGGTATTTTTTCAATACTTTTGATAATTGTGGGATATTGGGTATTCTACTTTTCACCCCAATAGTGACCTTAGGGACTGAGTATTCTTGCATGGTTTTGTACTTTGTTGATTTAAAAGTCCAAGACACAGTTAGATGTGGAGTCAGAATTTAAATACAAATCTTTAGCCAGGCATGGTGACACATGCCTGTAATTCCAGCGCTTAGGAGGCTGAGTTAGAGGATCACAGGTTTGAGGCCAGCTTCAGCAACTTAGTGAGACCCTCAGCAACTAGACAAGATCTTGTTTCAAAATTAAAAAAAAAAAAAAAAAGAAAAGGGCTGGGGGTGTAGCACTGAGGTGGAATGGCCCTAGATTCAATCCCTTGTACCAAAAATAAATAAGTAAATAAATCCAAATCTTTCCAAATAAAGCCCTTGTGCACAAGTACTGAATAGTACTATCTAGAGAGTTATTTTTTCAACTTACAAGACCAAATCATGGGTGTGCTATCTTACATTTTAGTGAAGTACACTGGTATCAGTTCTACTTGATATTGGTCCATATTTGATAATATTTTACATTTGCATACTGTAGCTTCATCTTCACTGTTATTTATGTGCTGGGTAGCAGGTATGGGGGTCGGAGGGGCATTACTGAAGCCTGGTCACCAGTCACAGAGAAATGTGTGTGTATGGTGGTTTGACTACTTAATACCCATGTGATTTGGGGAATAATAATTTTTAGAAGACTTAGTCTTTCCCAAGTTTTTAATAGTAATGATGATGATGATAATAGTAATAATAGAACAACAGGAGTTTTTCTGAGAAACAAAGACTGATGGATACTGCTTTCCTTCTCTGCCTCGCCCTACAGAACCTCTCTCATCCTTTTGGAGTTTCAGGGGAAATCATTCAGGGGAACAGTCCACTTCAAAGGGCGTGAAGACTTTTCACTAAAATCATAAAGTCAGTTGTTTAAATGCAATCCTTTCAGTGGTTCCTTTAAATATGTGTTGCCATGAGCCAGATGCTGCTACTACTACGTTGTCTAATATTTGAAATAATATTCAGGATGTAAGGAGTCCATGATTGTATTTTCCTTAGTCTGAATTTTCAATTAAACCTTAATCACCTGCAAAATGTAATAATAATAATAATAATAATAATAATAATAATAATAATAATAATATATGCTTTTAAGGGTTGGAGAAGTAGAGAATGGACTTCCTAGATCAGGTATGCAGCTTCTTTCTAAGAAGCGTGATACTTCTTAGAAATTCCTTCACACATTTTTTTTTTGTAGATTAAGTTTGGCCAAAGGTATTGATAAGTTATTATAAGCTGTAATGTAAATCTGTAATGTAATTGATTTGGCCCTCGCTGTCAGAATTGTGGACAAGGACCATGTCAGTTAGCATAAACATCAGTTTTGCCATAAAACTTAATGAAAAATAATTTTTTTTTTTTTTTTTTTTTTTGCTGTACTGGAGATTGAACTCAGGGGCATTCTACCTCTGAGCTATAACCCCAGCCCTATTTTTTATTCTTTATTTTGAAACCGAGTCTCACTAAATTGCAGAGTACCTCACTAGGTAGCTGAGGCTGGCCTCGAACCCGGATCCTCTGGTCTCAGCCTCCCAAATGCTGGGATTACAAGCGCGCGCCACCACGCCCGGCTGGAAAATAATTTTTTTTAATGAAAAAATAAGATAATATTACAATCTTTCATATAACAGAGGAGAAGAGCTCTTGGAATCATGGTCTGTGTGACTACAACATAAGTAATGCAAATATTTATTTTATTATTTGTGACTATTTTATTAATGTAAATATCACAAGCCTGAGGAAACCACTCCTCAATTTTTTTTTTTTTTTTTTTGGCAGTACTGGGGATTGAACCCAGGGGCATTCTACCTCAGAGCTACACCCCTAGTCCTATTTTTTATTCTTTATTTTTGAAACAGGGTCTCTCTAAGTTGTGGAATGCCTCACTAGGTAGCTGAGCCTGACCACAAACCTGGATCCTCCAGCCTCAGCCTCCCAAGTACTGGGATTACAAGTGTGCACCACCACCACCACACCCGGCTCCCACTCCTCAAATTTTATTTTAAAAATCTTAAATTATCTGGGTTAGTTCCCTTCAAATGAAACCTATCGGCTTTTTACTAATTATGCCTATAATCACCTTGTGAGAGTAGAAATTTAGTCACTTCCACTATATTTTAAGTTTAATAGCATTAGAAGCATCTTACTTTTCATGACATACCATCAACTTTCAAAGTTCCCTCACAGGTTTTTTTGTTTTTGTTTTGTTTTGGATTTTTTGTTTTGGTATTAGGAATTAAAGCCAGAGGCATTCTGCCTCTGAGCAACACATCTGGCCCTATTTTATTTTTATTTTGAAACAGGCTCTCACTAAGTTGCAGACGGCCTCACTAAGTCCTGAGACTGGCCCAGGAACCTGTGATCCTCCTGTCTCAGTCTCCCAACTACTGGGATTGCAATTATGTGCCACCACACCTGGGTTACAAAGCTTATTTGCTGAATTTCATATCCAAATACTAGCCTAATTTTGAAAGAAGTCAACTAATTTTGTTATTATTATTTAAAATATAAATTCTTCATGTTTACTTTTGCATCTTACTGACAGGTATGTCTAGATAGGTTACAGTAAAAAGGAGATTTAGCTCTTTTTGCTAAAGTGATTGTAACATACAAAACAATTCATATGTTATATAGATTTACTCTATACTCAGATAATAAAAGGGCCAAACTAAAGGACCAATAAAAATTAAAATAGCAAGTGTGGCTACCCTCTTTCAAAAATTAATTACCTACTTTTTCTAATGAGAAAACTCAAAAATGAATCCCTTTAATATTTAGGATATTCTTAAAACACTCCTTTTGAATCAAACGTAAATATGGAAATCATGTTTTCTCTCTTACTGATGTTTAATTAATTTGTAAGCTACTCTACAGTCTTCATGTCCATTGTAGATTCTACTTTCCATTTCTCTATCACTTAACCAATTGTTTCCCCATTAGTGTCATGAAATTTGCACCAAACCTACACAAAGACTATTTTTTAAACTTTGTCAAATGCAATTATTTCTTTTGTTTCTTAAGAAGGTCTTGAAAAAAAGCATATATATATATATATATATATCAAAGAATGATTTGCTTGGTTGGTTAAATGGTTCACAATTTAAATTCCAATAAATTAGTCTTTTCCCAACTGGGGAGTAGGACTCAGACTTGAGGATAAAGGAATTAACCAGACTACTATTGTCTTAGTCTTTTCTCAAACAAAAATAGTAAAGCCTGTTGAAGTTATTGAATAAAGTATTGATTGTGGAGCCTCTTATTCCATGTAATTCACAGTTTTCTCTATTACTTTTGTACTTTAAGAATAGTAGAATTTTAACTAAATGTGATTGTAAATATATTTTAAATATATACATGTGTTTTTAAATTTTATCTTAAAGCATGATAAACATTGATGAAACCATAGGGATATCTATAAAGTTGGCATATGAGTAGTTTTGCATCTGTACATGAGCCTTTTGCACCTACACACTCAGCATTCATCAGCTACCTTCCAGGTCTTCAGCTAGTCTGTGAAGCTCATTTTGCATTTTATAGTAGTGACCTCTATCAAGTATTTTGATGGATTCAAATCATAAGAACTCATTATACTATTAGAAGAAATTAAAGAGCTTTTCTTGATATATTGTTAACTGTAATTGCATTAATTCTCCTACTTTATAGGAGTAAGAATAATCTTTAAAATGAGATTTATTTATATATTTTTGCATTAACAATAATAAAAGCTATATTCTCCATTTTATTGTAAGCATTTTCTGACATTGACTCTATTACATACATAAATTACATATAGATATAGATGTAGCTATACCTTATATTTTAATTTTCATACTAGGTCACTAAAATGGATGGTGCATGTGATTATTTAAAGTTTTCTACTTACTTTTTATTTTAAGAAAAGTATTTGTGCACTCTTGTTTATTTATAACCTGAAGTTCCTCAAGGCAGTCATTCATGAGGACTAAGGTTGAAAGAACAACAGACTCCCACAGCTTAAACCCAGTGGTACATAAATGTTCCTTCAAATTTAGTGCTTTCTAAATGTTAGGCCCAGGTTCTCTGGAGAAACTTCCATCTTTTCAAAAAGCAAATCCTTGGGTGGTAAAGAAATAGCATATTTTTTTCAATCTAGTGCTGAGTTGGAGTTGAGCATATAAGATGCATTTATATGCTCAGAATAATCTTAGGTTCTTTGTGGTGATAGAATTAATTTTGTGTTTTCAGAAAGAGTAAGATTGACAATTTTGGGTAAAATACCCGTATCTCTATATTGAAGAAAACTGGCTTTAGCATTTGTGCGTAAGCCTACTGTTTGCTATCTTCTAACCAACCATTCCTCCTTTTCTAGTCTTTTATAGAAAACAGCAAGTTCTTTGAGCAATATGAAGTGACATACCAGATCTTGAAACAGACTGCTGAGATGTACATCAAAGCAGATGGTTCAGGTATGGTGCATGAAAAAATTTCAGTGTAGACCACAGAAGAATTTAGAGGCTACAGGTTTCCATGTCATCAGATCAGTTTTATTCTCTGCGAAATCTTTTTTTGGCTTTGCCATGAGATTTGGAGAGGATATATTGGATTCAGTTGACCTTGACTTTGACTTTGTGCAAAGTCTAAACTGTATAATCATACGTGTGTGTGTGTGTGTTTTTGTGTGTGTGTGTGTGTGTGTGTGTGTGTGTGTGTGTGAGAGAGAGAGAGAGAGAGAGAGAGAGAGAGATCTCCTGAGACAACAAAATAAGCATTCATTTTTTTCTAGATTGCAATTACAACCTACTTTTAATTCTATGAAATAAAAGCAAAAAAAAAAAAAGGAATATCTTGAATGTCTTAATCAGGTAAATGAGAGCTTAAGTTAGTGTGAAGACACAATTGTGAGCCCTCTTATAATTTGCAAATATATTTGCCCTAACTGTTGGATATGAACCCCAGCATCTACGATTGATGCTTCTTACACCAGGCTGTGAGGCCATAGAAAAAGGCATAGAGGATTTCAAATGCGAACTAATGAGTGTAATTGTTTCCATCGGTTTCAGTGGAAGAAGCGGAGAATGTGATGAAATTCATGAACGACACCACGGCTCAGTGGAGGAACCTGTCAGTGGAGGTGCGGAGTGTGCGGAGCATGTTGGAGGAAGTGATCTCTAACTGGGATCGCTATGGCAATACCGTGGCTAGTCTTCAGGCCTGGCTAGAGGATGCAGAAAAAATGCTAAACCAATCAGAAATTGCCAAAAAGGTAGGACTGCTTTGTACAAAAGGAGAAGGTGGTGTGGGCTTGGAAATGAGAGACTCTGTGTGTAGGTGTGTACTGTGGGGGGGACGGAGATATAAGGGTGGAAACCAGGAATGCTCAACCTGTGAGCTAGATTCCCAGTACTTTTTATTTTGAGATAGGGTCTCGCTAAGTTGTCAATGCTGGTCTTGAACTTTTGATCTTCCTGCTTCAGACTCTGGAGTAGCTGGTGTTTACAGATGTGTGCCACCACTCCAGGCTATGAGAGACTTTTTTTAAAAAATATTCTTTTATTGGTGCATTGTAATTATACACCATAATGAGGTTAGTAGAGTGGGGTGGAATCTGGAGGGAAACACATCAAGTACTTTGAGCATATATGTTTCTATGAGAGCCTTTTTTGCAGTGTGGTACACTAGGGAGTGTTAGATATTTGTAAGCCTGATACAAGACTTCTCACTTTGCCTGAAAAGTTGCATTTGCAGGTTATTACATTGTATTAGATCAATCAGTACTGATTGATTAAAGTTCACTAAAACAGTTTCCTAGCTGATCCATCTAGCACTTGATTTTGTATCCAAAAGATCAGTAACTGATGGACGGAAGACCAAAGTCATTGGTCTATATATGGAGGGCTGTGTCCAGGGCACCAGACTTTGTGGATTTCCTAACTTATCAGAGGATGAAAACTGTTTGATGATGTAGTGCTGAATGTGTGTGGTAATGTACATACACCAATAGAACAGCTCTATTTTTATCTCTTTAGGTATTCTTTTTCGATTTTTTTAGGGGGGGATACTGGGGATTGAACCCAGAGGCATTCATTCCACCTCTGAACTATACCCCTGTTCTGCTCAGCATACTTACAGCTGTAATCTAAAAGACTGACCATGTAACTTAAAGGAAGGAGTGCTTATTTTCTTACTATTTCCAGTTCAGGCCTCATGAGGCCTGGAACCACGGATCTCAGGGCATAGATGCAGGAAGCAGAGAGAGGGAGAGTACATGGGCTATGCTCATATGATGGAGATTGGAAGCAAGAGAGAGGGCAGGGGAGGAAGAACCATATATATAATCCCCAAGACTGCGCCCCCAGGGACCCACCCCCTCCAGCCACCACCCAGATAAACTCATTACAATGGATCTATCCACCACTAGGATTATTACCCTCAAGATTCAATTATATCAACTCCAAACACCAATTTATGAGCTTCTCATGGGGCCATTCTATGTCTAACCATAAAATCCCCTATTCCTTTATTTTTCATCTTGAAGCAGGGTCTCACTGAGTTTCTGAGGCTGGCCTCAAACCTGTGATTCTCCTGTCTCCGCCTCCCAAGTACTGGGATTACAGGCATGTGTCAACATGCTAAGCCTTTATTTGAATTTTATCAACTTTCAATCAAGAGTCTCATTCTACATAGAAGTGATTTCTTTTTTCATTATTTCCATGTTTCCGTGTGTGTGTGTGTGTGTGTGTGTGTGTGTGTGTGTCCAAATTACTGTTCTACATTGTCAATATCTAATAGAAGGGACTGAGTTAAATATATATTTCTAATAGAAATACAAATATCTAATAGAAGGGACTGAGTTAAATATATATTTCTTGATGGAAGCCGAGTCTTCTCACATGGAAAAACAATTTATATTTAAAATATTTAAAATTCCAGGCTTTCACCAGGCATGGTGATGCACGCTTGTAATCCCAGCATTCAGGAGACTGAGACTGGAGGATCCGGGTTCGAGGCCAGCCTCAGCTACCTAGTGAGGCACTCCACAACTTAGTGAGACCCGGTTTCAAAATAAAGAATAAAAAATAGGGCTGGGGGTATAGCTGAAAGGTAGAACTCCCCTGAGTTCAATCCCCAGTACTGCAAAAAAAAATTTCAGGCTTTCATACAGAAAGGCAGTATATACATGAGAATGAATATCTGCTGCTGGTTGTGCTGGTGTGGGCCTGCAGCCCATAACTACTCAGGAGGCTGAGGCCAGAGAATTGTGAGTTGAAGGCCAACCTGGGTAACATAGTAAGATCCTGTCTCAAAATAAATAAATACAATGAATTACTGCTTGCCACCCAAGATTTTTATTTGTACAAGCAGTTGTATCATTTTTAAGTGATTTACCATTCTTTAGTCATACAGATGAAGTATATTTATATAGCTAGAAAAGGCAATACCTATGTGTCCATACATATTTAAGGTTTTCTGATAAGAACAACAGTGCCCTAGTAGATGACATATGTGCTAATTTGATTCGAAGAATGTTAACTACAGAAGCAGAAATGTTCTCATCTATTTATGTAGGAAATCCTCCCACACATGGCTCGTGAAATGGAGTTTGAATTAGCTTTGGTTTTTGCTGCGATGCATGTGCGTGTGTCTGTGTGAACACATGCATTTAATTTAAAAGGAGTTTGGAACTATTCTTTATGTCCAATTGGGTAGCCTTAAGCAAATAAGAAATGATGTCATATTAAATGCTCTTGATTCAAATATCTAATTTTTTTTTTTTTTTTGCTACTGTGGATTGAGCTATACCCCCAGTCCTTTTTATTTTTTATTTTGAAAAAGGGTCTCTCTAAGTCACTCAGGCTGTCCTCAAACCTGTGATCTTCCTGTCTCAGCCTCCCAAGTACAGGAATGCACCACCCATGCCTGGCTTGTTAATTATCTTAATAGATTGTGTGTGTGTGTGTGTGTGTGTGTGTGTGTATATATATATATATATATATATATATATATATATATATACCTTCCAGTTTTAAAATAAAAAGTAATATCAAAATTTTATTTAAAAAATTTAAGAAAGTTAGATATATTCCTAATAAATTATGCTTTGTGCACAACCTTGGCAGTTATATTTACTAGTAAAAAGCTCTGGCCCTTACAGAAATTCACTGCTTTTTTTAATCTCTAAAACAAGAATAATAAAATGGCCCTTATGTTCTGTTTTATCAGAACATAAGATACAGCATGAATGTTATAGAAAATACACTTAGAGTAAGGCAAGGTGACATGTACCTGTAGTCCCAACTATTCGGGAGGTTGAGACAGAAGTTTGAGGCCAATCTGGGCCACATAGCAAGACCTTGTCTTGAAGAAAAAAAAAACCAAAAAACAAAAAACAACTATTTAGTATTTTTTTTTCTAGCTCACATTTTGAAACATGACTAAAAAATTGTACTTTGAAAGAATTTAAGACTTACCTTTAAATTTACAAAAATTTCAGAACGCAGAAGTTTTTCCTAATCGGTCACTTTCCTCTTATTACTATTTGGTTAATGGTTTATGATAGCGTACATTCTTTATTGTTTAGGATTTCTTTCGGAATTTGCCCCATTGGATTCAGCAGCACACTGCCATGAATGATGCTGGCAATTTTCTAATTGAAACTTGCGACGAGATGGTTTCCCGAGACCTGAAGCAGCAGTTGTTGTTGCTAAACGGCCGGTGGAGGGAGTTGTTCATGGAAGTCAAGCAAGTACGTCTTTCACATCTATATTCACTGCAAGCCTGTGCGTGTTAAAATGTAGTGCTACACAGTCTGTTTAGAGGCAATTTTATTTCTATAGCATAGGCTTATTAAGGCAAAGGATAGAAGTGTTTGGAACTGGTATGTTTTCTACTTGATTATTCATTCTTTCCCATTTGTAATGGGGGAATGTTACAGAAGTGTAGAGTTTGATTAACAATTGTGCTAACATATGGAACCTACTTATATGGAGTGGAATGATTCACATTTCAAATCAGAGTTCTTCTTGCTATGCTAGTTCCTCTCTTCTTTTCAAAGTAATTGGACTTACTTCAAACTTATCCAGAATAAGAATCAGGAATGAGACTCTTTCTTACATTATAACAACCACAGAGCATATGAGAATAGGTTAAATGAAGGCTGTGGGTTTCTGGAGTTGCAGCTCAATGGCTTTCAAATGCTCCCCCTTTCTTCACAGTATGCTCGAGCTGATGAGATGGACAGAATGAAGAAAGAATACACCGACTGCATTACCACCCTTTCTGTCTTTGCAACTGAAGCCCATAGGAAACTTTCTGAGCCCTTAGAAGTGTCTTTTATTAATGTCAAGTTGTTAATTCAAGACTTGGAGGTAAGGGATTTCTGGGTCACAAAGTGAAAACTCTATTCTGTTGTGAACATAGAGATCAGAAACATTGCCAGATCATTGCCAAAGGTTCCTCGGGGTCTCGAGGGCATGACTTTGACAGGTCCATATGTCCTAGTTTGTGCCTTTCATAAAAAATATATTTTAATTTTTAAATATGTTTTGATTGTATGAAGTAACTTCAAAATAATTTTTTAATCTGTAAATTTTTTACAACTAAATTATAAAGCATTAAGAGAAAAAAAGGAAGTGTCTAGAGGTGTCTATACGTAGCACCTCCATGGAAATGCTTCTAACAATAAAGGATTTGCTGCATGCACCATGAACTATGTGGTAGTTGTGATTTTGAAGAGCTTGCAGCTCTTAAAAATAAAATAGTAGAAGAATACTTAATGACTTAGAAAGATTTTACAATTGTTAGGTGAAAAAGCAAACCACAGTATCATAATTTTGGGGTTTTTTGCAAAATTTTAAAAAATGGGCAGATAGACACACAGGAAAAAATGAATAACACACTAATGATGAGATGTTGATTTTGGTTATCCTTGTGTGAGAAGATTAGAAATAATTTAAAGTTTTATTATCCTAATATCTTTGACTTTACATGACAATGTGTTACTTTAAAAAAAGAACTTTAATTTTGAAAGTCAGAATTGCCCCACATTGGTAACAGGCATTTACATGACAAAGAATTTCAGCACTACATTAACATATTTTTGAAAGTTTAAAGATTACTCCTACTAATCTTTATGTTAAATTAAGGATACTTGTTCACGTTTAAAGAGAAGTTTTTATCTGTACAATATCGCCTATGGTCTAGTAATGATAGAAAGCAATGACTGGGATCTCTACAAGTTTACTGGAAGTGTGGAACTTTGTACAGTCCATGTTGATTCTTGTTTTGCCTCCTGTGGGATGCTGAAGTTAAAAGCCTGTGTGTCACATGTTAATTGAGCTGTTTCAATGATTCATACAGGATATTGAGCAGAGGCTGCCTGTGATGGACGCTCAGTACAAGATGATTACAAAGACAGCACAGCTCATTGCCAAGGAAAGCCCCCAGGAAGAAGCTAATGAGATGTTTGCAACCATGTCCAAGCTCAAAGAGCAGCTCACCAAGGTGGGAGGGAAAGTCTCTGCAGGCACCGGACTGGGGGCACCGCCCTGCCTCCTCTGTCACCCGGTCCTTCACCTGTCAGCAACCCTGCTTTTGTGTCATACTGAGATTCCTGATTTAGTGATGTTGTCCTTTAGTAACTTTATTATCAATTTAAAAATAAATGATGACACTGGTACCAAGTATTACCTGTTAATTTAGAAATGCAGTAGCTGTAGTTTAATAAAAAGATAGGTATTTTTGGAGGAGAACAATTAGATGTGAGAAAACAGTGAGAGAGGAGGAAGGGGGAGAAGAAGAGGGGGCAGAAACAATATATTTTAATGAGAATTTATTGAGGTTTATTTGATATCCCCCCACTTGAAGCTTATTTTTGCCATTTTCTGCTAGCATAGCCATCAAGCAGTGGCAATTCTGCCCCCTCATCCCATGGAGCTCACTGTAGGTGTAGGATATAGGCACGTATGCCACGTCTGTGCAGGGAACTAGATGAATATAAACGCTGGCCATAAACCTTTCCTAGTTTATTAAGGATTTTCCTTAAAATCTCTGAAAGTTCCACTGGAATCTTTGACCTCTCTAAACTTGAATTTTAGGAAGATAACATTGTTTGCAAAGTACTCTTAGATTGGATCATTAATTTTTGGTAAAAAAAAAAGGAGTGATTATATAAATGAGTAGAAAAAATGATAATGAGGAATTGGAAAACAAAGTAAAAGAAAATTAAAAAATATTAAATAGGAGAGAAAAAGTAGAAATGAAGAGAATAACCTATGTGAAATCAGGAGTGGAGAGTTAATGAAAAAGAAGAATAAATACAAAAAGTGAAAATAGGAAAATTATAGTCACAAAAAAAAAGAGAGAAAGCTTTGTCAATCTGGTCCATATTAGAAAGTTCATTTTCAATTCATTTTAATTTATCATTCAGGTTGAAATTATAATTTTTTAAAGTTTTTATTGGTGCATTATACTTGTACATGATAAAAACATTTCTAGTGATATGGAAATATTTATATCTTAATGATAATGAGGGATAATGACAATATTGACAGCCAGCAAAATTTGCTGAAGAATACGTATAATTCAAAGTAGACTTTTTACCCTGGTAATTTTCTAGTAACCATATCTGGACTTGGACTTCTTAGCCTGAGCTAGATGTAGTGGTTTAGGACAATTCGTGAGAGCAAATCGTGCCTTTAGACACATCTCATCTGTTGTGTTTTCTTACTGCTGATTGAAACTGAGTACCTTGATAGATTTTCTATTGTACCCAGAAAAAAAACAGTAAGGCACACTGATTTCATGCACATTTGGAGATTCTTGTGGGTGGTTTGGTAAAAGCAAATTTTAACAGAGTCTTCATGCAGTAGTTGATGAATTTATCCTTCAAGCAGTATATCCTAGAACACAAAAATGTTTCAGCATATCTAATTCTCTATTTAACAGTATAACTGTATGTTATCTGATCACTTTATTATTATTATTATTATTATTATTATTATTATTATTGGAATATTACCGATTATAGTTAGTATATTATTGTCTTTATATTTTATGAAAAGCAAAGAATAGCCTACTGACAAATACAGATTATTTTCCTTTCCTTGGTTGTCTGAAAGTATTAATGATTCCTTGGAGTAATAGTAATGATGATAAAAAATAGTAATAGCAAGAAGCAACCATAAGTACAATGAATGGTTGCTTGGAATAATATTAATGATGATAAAAATAATAATAGCTAGAAGCAACCATAAGTACAATGAAAGGGTTGAGAGGTTCTTGGAGAATTATAAAATCCTGGAGTCCAATATAAAGATGGTTAGGAAGACAGTTTACGGAGCTCAGAATCCAAGAGCTTAGTGCTGCATTGAAGACCCAAGTATATAGATGAACAACAGTTTTTTAGAAGACAAGTGACAGATGAAGGTTGGGCCGTTCAAACCAAGTAGACATCCCCTAGCAGAGGAACCTTCATAATTAAATCGATGCATGACATGTGTGCTTGGGGTGAGTAGGACGTTTGTGAACTGAGCAGCATAGCCTAGAACTGGTGGAGGCAGGAAAACACAGGGGTGTCTGTGAAGAGTGAGTCAACAGTTTGTAGTTTCAGAGTTCAAGTAGGAGAGCTCCTGAAAACAGGGCTGCAAGACACAGGTTCATCAAGGGAGCATAATAATCAATCGTGACTCAGGTCATATTTCAAGGCTGCAGTGAAAATGAGTTGCATGGCTTGGAAGGGGGATGAGATGCCGTCTGCCTTGCTATCAACAACCCTTGAATTGGGAAAGTGCTCTCCAGATGGACGACTTAGATGAATTTTCATGAGACGGCTCCAGAGCCTGTATTTGTCTCAGTGGTACAGTGGTAGTGATTTTTGACAGCAAAGTTTAAAAATATAGAGGAAGTATCTATAGATAAATGTCTTTAGAGATCCATGAGGACCAAGTGACTGTGCCATGAAAGAAAATGTCGCTGAGAGCCACGCACAGTGCCCTGAGCAGGCGGGACTTAATGGCCTTTCATGGGATTTTTGTCTTTGTATTTTTAAAGGTCAAAGAATGTTGTTCCCCACTACTGTATGAGTCTCAGCAGCTGTTGATTCCATTGGAAGAACTGGAAAAGCAGATGACATCCTTCTATGAATCACTCGGGAAAATCAATGACATTATAGCAGTTCTTGAACGTGAGGCGCAATCTAGTGCTCTTTTTAAACAAAAACATCAGGTAACAAAAATCCCTCTTGGAAGACAAAATTATTTTTAAGTGTGTGCAATAAGATTACTGTTGCTTACAGTAATAGAAATTCAGATAGGACAAAAAGATAATTTTTTCTGGGATAATACAGTACTAGTAACTCAAAACAAAACAAAACAAAAAATACATGTCTTGTCCAAAGATAAAGTCCCATCCTGAACTGGTAGAGAGCATGTGACCTCTTTCCAGGGGGTGGTAAGCTAGACTCTCAGCCTGGAGCAGACAGGGCTCTTATCTTATGAACTAAGAAGTTCCTTGAATTGAGAAGGATGAGGAAGACCAGTTTGTTTTGACCATCTGCCTCTCCTTTCTGTGACATAGACCAATTAATTGCAAGCTGATGATCACTCAGAAAGCATTTATGAACATCTCTCCTTGCACATATATGCTGATGTCTTGTATGTTCTGAACTCCAACTGTGGATGATACACGTTCACAATGTCCCTCTGATATAAAGAATATGTTTTAGAAATAGAACCAAGTCCAATACTCTATCTTGAAACCAAACAGGTGCCTGTAATAAGAGGACTTTCCATTAATTTCTTTGTTTTGTATTTTTCTAGTACTGTCTTTCTACCAGTGAATCTAGAGATCATATTTCAGGAGCAAAGTCTACATACAAATAGGTGTAGAGTGAATAAATTCTCATTTGTACTTTTAAAAGCATAGAAAGTATATATTAAAATGTTTTTTTCGTCTTTATGTTCACTTTCTTTGGAGAAATCATTGAGTGCTGCTTCCCATACTTATCTATTGTCTTACATAGCTGGTTTATTATAAATGAATTCATCCGTCAGACAAGGGTGGAAGTAAGGTAGGACAGGTTTGCTTTGCCACTGCACTCGTAGAAATGGAGGCAGCTGAAATGAGTCACACAGGTATTCACATCATAGTTCTGATACTGCAGATTACAAAGCCTTGATTAACTTGATTTTCTCATCTTAAAATAAAGGTGAGAGTATGCCTAATAATAAGTATTCTATAATTAGCAGCATTCTTATTACTATTGATAGTGAAGCCATAGTCATTACACCACCAAACCCTATTCTAATGACGTCTCATCATACTGGGTAGAGTCTTTATTTCTAAGCATGATTCCATTTCCTACTTTCCTACGTGGCTATAATTAGCCATCAAATAGTCTTTCTATGATTAACATGATATTTATATCTTATTAACAATAAATATTAATAATACATTATAATATATATATTTTTAACTTATGTTACCCCTTTATCTCCTAAGTCTTCAGAGGGAAAACTATGTCCCTTTTCTGTTTTGCCAAAACAAAACAAAATTCCTGCTCTTAAGATGTGCATTTAGATTACTGAAAATGGAATCCAAATGAGCATTTGGGATTTTTTGTTTTCAAAGCAGTTGAGGGTGTTGAAATGCAAGTTGTGTGGATTGAGAACAAAAGGGACTCTCTACCTTGGCCATGCTGAATCATTTTCACTCTGTCTACTGCCAAAATTGCCAGGATATCAGGCTGCAAGTCAGAGGGAAAGGGCAGACCAGTCACCACCGCAGGTCACCTACACATGTGTGACAGCTGCCAGTCTTCCACAGGCCTATTGTTTCGCTGCCTTTTAAAATTAGGATCTGCAGTCCACCATTTCATTAATAAGGTTGATAGCATGGAAACCTTAGGAATTCAAATGTTATGAATTTTGGGTCCACAAACAATACGTGATCTGCCACATATGACACTTGGCAATAAAGCGACTGCACATTGGTGTTAAATTGAGTCTATTTAGAGCCTGATGTGTAGATTGATTTTGTGTTTGTTCTCTCAGTGAACCATGGGGCCCGTCAACCATTTGGAGAAATGCAGGCTCCAGACAAATACAATTTTGAGGCCCTGTCATTTTCTTAATGTTAATAAGATGTGCACAAAATATGAAAACTCAAAAAGCTCATTGTGACATTTAAATGTCTTATATAAAAAGCACTGACTTCAATGCTTGCTTAAAATTGAGCTCTTTTGGAAAGAAATGTTCCTCTGCATTTTTGGTTTTACTCTTTGCTGATTAAAAGCCTAAGAGCTATATAAAGTTGTTCTTATATTTGTAATGGTTACTTTCTTCCTCCCTCCTTCCCTCCCTCCTTCCGCCCTTCTTTCCTCTTTCACACTCTCTTATAAATAATATTATTGTGGGTTTCCTTTACTTGTAGGAACTGCTAGCTTGTCAAGAAAGCTGTAAGAAAACATTGACACTCATTGAGAAAGGTAGCCAAAGTGTTCAAAAGTTTGTGACCTTGAGCAACGTGTTAAAGCATTTTGATCAAACCAAGCTACAAAGACAGATTGCAGATGTTCATGTTGCTTTCCAGGTAATTTTCTCTCCTCGCTTTAGAGTTGTGAGCCCAGGAAAATACACATAATCACCTAAATAATCTTGCTAAAATATCCCTCTGGTGTTTGGAAGCCAATCATTTTATTAGTTCTTTCTCCAACATTAATATTGAAAGGAGTTAATTATTCTCATGGTGAAATATCTCCTTTCCAAGTGTTTTTTACAAAATAAAACAATGTCTTCAATAATGAGAGAGCAGCATCACATTATGATTATTCCCTAAACACAATTTTATACCATATTTATATTATGTTAGATATTATAAGTAATCTAGAAAGATTTATGGTCTACAGATTATGTGCAGATACGGTACCATTTTATATAAGAGACTTTAGCATCTATGGGCTATGGGCCTTGGGAATCCTGGACCCAATTCCCTAAGGATCCTAAGGGATTATTGTCTTTTTCACATCAAGAATATGGTAAAGAAAACTGGAGATTGGAAGAAGCATGTGGAAACCAACAGTCGCTTGATGAAGAAATTTGAAGAGTCTCGGGCAGAGTTGGAGAAGGTGCTACGGGTCGCCCAGGAGGGACTGCAGGAGAAGGGGGACCCCGAGGAACTCCTGCGGAAGCACACTGTGAGTCTGCCCTTCATGACGCATTTGACCCGTGACCCTGGATGAAAAAATAAAAAGAGCACTCTGATCTAATGCAGAGGGGAGAGGGCATCGAATTAGGAAGGCAGAAACATTTTAAGTGTGAGACCCAAGACCTGGTGGGCAAAAGGGACTTCAAGAGTAATTGATTTTCTGGCTCTGAGAGACCATTCTTAAGCCCTAGGCTTTCCCAATCATTAACTCATTATCTAGCTCAGAAATTCTTATATAACTAAAGGTTCTCTTTAAAATAGACAACTGGACATGAGTGGCTGAGTACTTTGTGCTCACTTTATAGACTTCTGTGTCATAGTAGAGAGGCCATGTCATTTGAAGCCCAGTAGCTGACACAAAGCATGTCTCAGCATCTCAGCATTGGGAGGCCATCTTTATGTTTATCCTGTCTATTTAAGTTACATTAATATTGAGAATACTAATAATAAATGGTATGGTGTATGGGGATGAATGGCATTCTGAGAATGTATTTTGAGTTATTTTTCTTAAATTTCAGTGGATACTTGTTTAAATCACACTCAAATGATGAATGCAATGTGTTTAGGATGCAGCTTTCTAAATTCAATGTTAACATCTTTGACAGCAAAGCACAAAGCATCCCATTCCATTCATACATCTCTCCAGCATGGCACTTTCTGTTTTGAATGACTGTTCAAAATGTCTCTGCATACATAATTTTGGGACATTGTGAGATTAAGTTGTGTGTGTTTGCACACATGCATTGTCTTAGTTGGCTCAGACTGTCATAACAAAATACCATGGACTGGGTGGGTGGGCTTACTCAACAGAAATTTACTCATGATTCTAGAGGCTGGAGGTCTGAGCAGGGCTCTAGAATGGCAGGGTTCTGGAGAGGACCCTCTTCATGGCTTGCAGGCAGCTGACATTTCCATGTCCTTCTGCAGTAGGGAGAAAGAACTAGCAAGCTTTCCAGTGTCTCTTCCTATAAGGGCATTAGTCCACCCTTGTGGCTTCACCTACACCCAATTACCCTGCAAAGTCTCCATCTCCAACTACCATCACATCTGGAGTCAGGGCTTCAGCATATGAATTTGAAGGACACAATTCCATTCACAGTGTGTGTTCAGGTGTGCACATGGGGGAATGTGACACAGCCCTTAAGGAGCCATCGGGCTTCAGAATGAATTATGGTTAGGAAATGAGGCATTACGAGACTCAATCCTGGCTTCTCTCCACTCTTCTAGCTGTACCAGAGAGGAACCAAAGTTCTACCATGATGTTATCAAGATTTTAGGATTTTCTATTGGCTTTTCAGAATATTCTGACTCATAACTATAGACGCTTAGTTTATTTCTGAAAAAAACTATTAGGAGTGTCCCCAGTGTTCTGAAGGGGCATCAGCTGGCAAGGAGGCTTGTGGAGAGGGTGGACTCCACCCAGGTGGCCTTCCATTCTGCTCAGCAGCTTGCTTCTTCCCCTCTCTCTTGTAGGAGTTTTTCAGTCAGCTGGATCAGAGAGTCCTCAACGCTTTCCTGAAAGCTTGTGATGAGCTCACTGACATCCTCCCGGAGCAGGAGCAGCAGGGGCTGCAGGAAGCTGTGAGAAAGCTCCACAAACAGTGGAAGGTGAGGCTGGGCGGTGGGTTGTGGAGAACACAATGTCCTGTCATGAGGGAGCCTGGGGTCGTGAGGGGAGGGAGGAGATGCACCTGCTAATATCCAGGTGTGAGAGAGTACAAAGTCACATCACTACTTTTCCCTTAAAAAAAAAAAAAAAGATAAACCATGAGAGAATATTGTTACTCTTATTTTATAGTACTGTCAATTTTATCATATTACTTGATATTCATTTTTTTTCTTTCATAAGAATGACAAGGGCAAATGCTTATTCAAGTAACACTAGGTAAACTCTTCAGATGAACAAATCATGTTAGGTCTACTATTGAAATTACTATATATACACATATATGAAATTACTCTATATTACTATATATGCTACTTATATATTTTATATAATAAAAATATTTTACTTATTATATGTATATGTATATATATGTGCATTTACTTATATAAAATATTTTTACTTATTATGCTACTTATATATAGAATATACACATATACATATAATAACTTCAGTAGGCCCTAACATGACTTATTCATCTGAAAAGAATAATATATATGCATATACATATATACATATATATATGCTACTTATATATTTTATTATATTTATTGTATAAGGATTCAATGATGAACAAAGCATATTCCTTTTCTCCCAAAGAGCTTAAAACTCTGATAGAGAGATAATTAATTACAAATAATAAAAGTACAATATATGATAAGTCCAAGAATGGACAAATTTTATACTTACACATGCTTGGAAAAAAGGAGGTGACCTACTTGGAGATTGGAGGACAGTGAATGACATAACTAATTTTGAGCTAGGACTTTAAAGGAAAAGCAGAGATGTGGGAAGAGAGGAGGAGGTTCCTGAAGCTCAAGCAAGGGGAAGAGGAAGCCAGAGGACATGCAAATAGGAGACATGCAAATGAGAGACATGCAAATGAGCTCCAACAGAGCTCAGTGTGATTGGAGCAGCATTCCAATGTGGAGGAGCTCTGGGAGACCTGAGCAGGGCCCAACACACAGAGCCAAGGTAGACTTCCCAAACTGTGACTGAGGCTTTTGGAGAGCTGTCTCCCCTGGTGGCAAGAGAATGAATGCTATTATGAGGTGCTATTTCATGGGCATTGCATGTAGGAGTCTCAGGGTTTGGAAGGTTGACAGTTAAAATTCTCTCCATCAGGTTGTGTGATTTTCTCGATTTTTTAAAAGCTTGGTGATGTGAGCTAAAAAAATATCTTTGTGCACAGGCAAAACACAGTGGGGAAAAAAACAAAACTTTTTTGCTTTCTAAGTTGAAAAATGTAATTCATTTTTGTATCACTTCGAATCTCACTGTGATGTATATTTACATTGCACCCATAAAAGTACTAAAAAAATAAGATTCTCAAAGAAGTCCAACCTCTCTAAGACGTCTTTAAAGTTTAAAATCCATCAATGCATTATGGAATCGAATTTATATTTGAAGATTGTATTTTGTTACATGCACACACACATGAAGCTTTTTCCAAAGAGCCAAAGTTGTCGAAAAGAGTCATAGTCTTTCCAAAGCCCAAACCACATAATTTTTCACCAGCTATCTTAGAATTCCATTTGAAAAATAATAAGGATTATTTAAGGGCTATCAGATACAAGTAAGTTAAAATTAGTAAGCTGTAGAAATAAAAGTAATAATAAGGCCTATGCTTATACCAAAAGAGAAGAATATTAAAAAGGTATGTATTGTTTGAGTGCTTGTTTTCTCCAATGCATGGTCAAAGGAGAAGACAAGTAAGGTGTTCAGTGCCATGAGCTGAGCTTTTTAATTCTGTTGTTGTTTTTTTTTTTTGAGTGGGTACTAATAAGGCTTGGTGGAATTCTCTCTTTGTGAAGTGGATATAATATCTGTCCTTCCTACTTCACGGGTTGTTGACAAGTTGGAAGGGACCATATCGAAGAAAGAGTCTGTGGTATCACTCTGTGATTTATATCTCGGTTCAAATCTTAGCTTCTTCACTTACCCTAGAGCCTTAATGGGCTAATCTGTAAAATAGGGACACTAATCCTGAGCAAACCAAATAATCACTGCAGAAACACCCAACCCTCACAGGACAACAGGATTCACCGTAGTGCCCTCAGGTGGTACATGTATAAAAGGGGTTATTTGAGGTCTTTTTACCATTCCGTTAGAAATTGAACATAATCGGTAACCTGATCCATTTTTTTAAATCTTCCTATGGAATTCAGGACCTTCAAGGAGAGGCCCCTTATCATCTGCTCCACCTGAAGATTGCTGTGGAGAAGAATCGCTTCCTAGCCTCTGTAGAAGAATGCAGAACGGAGCTGGATCGAGAGACCAAGCTGGTGGCTCAAGAAGGCAGTGAAAAGATTATTAAGGAGCACAGGGTAGTTGTCATGCACTAAATGTATAATCGTGTACAGGTGCATCATTACTTAAAGGATAGACTAATGCTTGGTTTGGGTCTGGGGCAGGGGGGAAGCTTAATTACTTTACATTGGTAGCCTATGGGACTCTTCCTTTAGTGTTTCTGTGGAAGTATAAAAGTGTTATATGACTTCTCACAGGGACTATAAAAACATTTATTGCTTATTAGATTTTCTTCAGTGACAAAGGTCCTCATCATCTCTGTGAGAAAAGGTTACAGCTCATTGAAGAACTTTGTGTGAAACTCCCAGTCCGGGACCCAGTGAGGGACACACCTGGGGCCTGTCACACGGCTCTCAAGGAGCTCAGAGCTGCCATCGAGGGGACCTATGCAAAGCTGGCAGGAGACCCGGACAAATGGAAGGATTACATCAGCAGGTAGTCCTGGGCTTGTTTCCAGAGAAACATCTAGGCCATCTTAATTCTGTCACTTGAGAGATCGTTAGGAAATACGAGATGACATATATTTTGTCTTATGCAATAAAGAAAATCAGATTGTGTAACATTTCCCATGTTCTTGTGCAAAATTTCATTTATTAAAAAGAATGGGTTTCAGTCAGAAACGTAGTGAGGCACTGGATTCCAAATGCCCCGGATGTTCTCTCTCTGAGGCAGAGTTGGGCGGTCCCTTTCTCCCAAGTTTCCTCATATTCCTCCTCAAAGGGAAAGGTTGAGCCTCTTTGGGTTGGTGTCTGGCGTGGTGAGAACACATGAGGGCAAATCTTCGATGGCCCCTTCCTTTCTCCAGGCATTCAGGCCCTGGAACACATCTTATCTTCTGTTGAGCCCCCTCCAAGTTACTGAGCTCAGAGGCAGCCACCACCACCCAGAGCTTCATGTAGAAGTTTCCAGAAAATTTGTTAATTTGCTTGTGACATTTCTATGAGTGAATTCAAAATAGAAAATGTATTCTACCCATTCTGATATTTTCTCCCTCTAATAAGAAAGTGCTGGCTTCATTTCAGAATTTCCGAATTCTCATCTTGGATATCTGCAAAGGAGAAGCAGTTGAAGGGAATCAAGGATGAGGCCATCAACGTCACCAACCACGGCGAGGTTAAACATGCTGTTGATGTAAGTTCCCATCCACTGTTTGCTCGAGGGGAATTTCCAATAATAAAAGAATAATGTTAAATACGGTGACTTCTTTTTTTTTTTTTCTTTTAGAAAAGAAAAAAAAACAGTTTTCTGAAAATAGTCTCAAAGGCTCCCCATATTAGTGTGGAGAACTGTGGGCTTCTTTTTTTTTTTTTCCTATTGAATTGCCATTAATTTGGAGATCTGGATAATGGGGAGTGCTGGGTGGAAAATTGCTTGCATGGGTGTAGAACACAGCAGAGAGAGAAGGATTGTCACAGAAAACAAGAACACTGTGTGATTCCATGCACTACATTTCCATCCACGCAAAGCTGCGTCACAGAAAAAGCAGACAACTGGGCAAGTCCCTACGTATCCTTTCTCTGTCATATTCAGGCTGGACTGGTTCTTTTCAGCCTCTCAGAGCAGGGACGCAGTCCGGAAGACAGGGCCCCAGGTTTGAACATGGTTGGTCTTCTATGACTGGCCCTCAGCAACCCTCTCCCTCTTAGTTGCCTCTTGGACATGCTGTTGTGAAAATTCTTCCTCTTTCAGCATTTTGAACCCTTGCAATTCACCTGGTAATGTTAAAGAGAATGTGTTTCCTTTCTGTTCCTGCCCTCTGAGTTGCATTTTTTTAAATTAAATTATGTAATCATCTCGGATGCTAGAAGTGCTCAGTAAGGTTACTGGGTGCATACAGAAGATACTGGCTGCTGTTATAACACAAGAGACTTTGCCTCTTAGAATGCAGAGATCACCTGCTCCTGGAAAGAGCCTTTTCCTGACTGGTGGGCATTTGCCCCCATAGAGCAGAGGGCAGCATGTGGGTTGGAGACTTCTGCCCTTGCATGACCCCAGAGCTTACAATGTAGAAGGGACAAATTGCCCCAGTCACTGTTCCCTCAGTCACCAGCCCTGGAAGCCTGAAATATCAGTCTTTCCAGCATCATCTTGGTTGGTAAGCCCTCCCTGACTAGATTACAGCTGCGATTCTTTTGATGCATCTTAATTTGGGGGTATTGACTTATAAAAGCTGACAAAAATGAGGCAGAAAATGTAAGTTAATGAAGTTAAAATAAATCGGTAAAGCATCCATAATGCTATTCAGCAAGTAAACCCTTCAACAAAAGAAATCAGCTAACTAAATAATAAAGGACTATCATTCTTTTTTCCAAAAAAGCACCATGTTCCTTCCAGCTCACAGAAGCGAGATAACAAATTATATACGTGTTATAATTCCTAATGTGGGTGTCTTGTTTTCTTCTATTGGAGTTTTAGAAGTATCTTTTTCATAGCCAAGGAAATATCTGTAATTATGAAGGTGATTTGGGGGGATTATACAGTACTGATTTTGCCCATCAGGTATTAGCATCAAGGAACATTTCTTGGGAGCACCTGTAGACTTTTGTTAAAATGCATGGCAAGAGTAAAATAAGCAGGCACTCTGTTGGTTAATGAATGCCTGGCTTTCTTACCTCCACCTTAAAAACCTTCTTGGATTAAGTCCTTTCTTGCTGGAAAGTTATGATTCATGGTTGCCCTTGTTCACCCAAAGTGATTTTTTCATTCCAGGAGATCAGGAATGATGTTACCAAAAAAGGCGAGACTCTAAGCTGGCTGAAATCCAGGCTTAAAATACTGATTGAAGTTTCTTCTGAGGATGAAGCGCAGAAGCGGGGAGATGAGCTGGCAGACTTATCCAGCTCCTTCAAGGCTCTCGTGACTTTGCTGTCAGAGGTATGTCATTTACCCACACTCACACAGTCCTGAGCCAGGAGTCTGGAGGGTTCTTCCTTTTGGTTGTGGTTTAGCAAGTGTTTAAGTCAACATTCTCACTGCTACAACCAAAACACATGACAGCACAACTTAGAGGAAGAAAGAATTATTTGGGGGCTTACAGGTCAGGAGGTTTCAGAGGCTTTAGTCCATGTTAGGCGGGCTCACATTTGTGGAGCTCAGGGTATGGTGGCGGGAAGCAGAGAGAAAGAGAAGAAGGAGAAGGAGAAGGAGAAGGAGAAGGAGAAGGAGAAGGAGAAGGAGAAGGGAGTTCCGTGGACATATACATAGTCCCCAAGGCCACACACCCAGTGACCTGCCTTCTCCAGAAGTACACAGCCTGCTCATCACCCAGGAAATCCAAATTATTATTGCACTAGTGGATTTATACACTGACAAGATTAGAACACTCCTGATCATATATTTCACCGCTGAGCATTTTTTACGTGGCCAATGCATGAGCTTCTCCAAGGGACATTCTATATCCAAACCATAACGCAAATAATTTTATAACCTAACTAGCTGAAACACAATAAGTTATATTTATCTATATGAAGAGTTTTGAAAAAAAATGAGTAAGATATTTGAATCATGGTCAATGTTATTAGTAGATGTGTTAGTTCAGGGTAATGACCTCAATCTAAAGTTCAATGCTTAACAATGTATTATTTGTCTTACTAAAAGCATTGTTATTTCAAAGTCGCTTTAAGGTATATCATAAAGATTGAGAACAAGGCTGGAGAGTCAGGCAAATCCAGGGCCAGAGCTTGAATCTGATATCCTATTTCCTGTGTTTTGTTCATTTTTTGATGCCTTAGGCTCTGATTTCTTCCTCATAAAACAGCATTGAAAGTACTCACCATAAAAAGAAGTAACAGGATTAAATGTAATAATGTCTACAAAGCATTTAGTGCAGTGTCTGGGCACAGTAAATGCTTGATAACCAGTAGCTAGCAATAAAAAAAAATCACCATTTAGTCAGCAGGCAAAAAAATAATTCTCATTTAGACAAGGTCCTTCATATATTAAAATATGCAAACCCACCTACTGCATTTCTAGTGGGGACTCTTCGACTCTCAGTTATGGTGACAGTATAATGAGCTTGTGAGTGACAGGATAATGTAAGCTAGTAAAGGAGAATAGCTATTTACCAGGACTTCTTGACATCATTTAAATATTAATTTACATGGAAAATGATCTGTTAAATGACTACAAAATGTTTATAAAGTTATCAGTCTCTGTCACATTTTACTAAGGCCATTTGCTTTACCTTCCAAGTAGCCTCAAAATGATGTCCATAGAACTGGTAACAAGAATCCACCTCAAATACACGTTTATATAGACATTCATTCTTTGCATACACATTTATCTTGAACTTCTGTATAACTTACACTAGTACTCTTTTTTGCTACTTAATCACTTGTGAAAGCAAAAGGAGAAGAATGGAGAAGAACACACATTGTGTCTATATACAGAACTGGGATTAGATATAGCCGGTCCCTTTATTTGATAATAATCCACTTAATATTTAAGTTAGTGCTGAACATGAATGTTCGCAATCACC
>PVLC010011448.1:0-47110 GCA_004027655.1 Graphiurus murinus
CAAGCAACCAAACAACAACAAAATCCAAAAGGAACAAACAATGTATTTATGGTGGAAAAACCTAGCAGATTCCACTTCTACCAAGTTATCCAAGTTAACACCACCAGTAATAAAATGTGGATATTGCATATTCCTTGATATGGGACACTGAGAAGGGTAAAACATAGCCTTTAGAGTGTTCTTGCAAAAAAAAAAAAAAGTATGATTATGAGAAATCATCAGAAAATCCAAAGTTGAGTTAAGTTACAAAGTAACTGGCTTTAAAAGTGTCAAAGCCTGACAGAGTAAAAAAGACTCAGGAGTTGTCACAATATAGGAGATTTAAGAGACATGGCTTAGATTCAATGTGGAATCCTGGATTAGATCCGGGACCAGAAAAAGATATTATTGGAAAAACTCGAAAAATTTGAGTCAAGTATATGGATTAATTATTAGGTGTATAATCAATGTTAATTTCCTGGTTTTTGTAGTGTACTGTGGTTATGTAAAATGTTGTTAGGGATTGGGTAAAGGGTATCAGGGATCTCTGAACTTTCTTTGCAACTTTTCTTTATCTAAGAATATTTCAGTATAAATTTTTTAAAAATCTGGTAAAGAGGAACAAAAGGAGACACAAATAAACATTTGCTTTTTGTAAGAAATCTTAAGAGGCCAAGTCTTGAAATTTTTTAGCAACTGAAAAAAGTTCTGGCTACATATAGTCAAGTTGCTTTAACCAAACCTAAACTCAAAAGCATTTATACTAAGAAAATACTCACAAGAAATAACCCTAAAAGATCAACTAGTTTGTCCTCATGTGGTGAAGCACAGCTAGAAATAAGAAGCCAAAGACACACATTATATACAACTCAAGTTCTATGCACAGGAGTCTCTGTCTACACTTAACCAAAGAGATGGCCTCAATCATCATTCAGAATCCGTTCGTTCTTCCTTCCCACACAGCTCTGTCAAGTTTTCCTCTGCTCCCCTTGCTCATAATAAATGAAAAGAGAGTAGCACTGTATCAGGACCACCACAGTGGTGGGTCCACAGTGAACAACCCTAGCACGGGGTTCACCAGGTCATGAGGTATTCATTTATTTATTTATTTATTTATTTATTTATTTATTTATTTATTTATTTATTTATTTATTTATTTATTTTGGTACTGGGGATAGAACTCAGGGGCATTCTACCTCTGAGCTACACCCCTAGCCCTATTTTTTATTCTTTATTTTGAAACAGGGTCTCACTAAGTTGCAGAGGGCCTCACTAAGAAGCTGAGGCAGGCTGGGAACCCGGATCCCCCAGTCTCAGTCATGAGGTTTTTAAAACAGCAAAGCTGTTCCAATCACAATTGCCTCCAACTACCTGGTGCCACTCTGACTTGCCCTCCTGCACCCATCACCTCTCGTCAGATGGCATAGGAGAGGCTGCAGATATCTTTGAGCTCCAGCTAAGTAGAGGTTGATTAGAGTTTATTGGGATGTTTGTATATTTTTATAGTCACTTTTGTATATTCTTACATCATTTCTTGCTTAACCAGACTAGAAATGTCTTCCAGGAATACTCCCACTGTACAATTAGTTATGTAATTTTGTATTTGTAATGTTGTATTCTTTCTTAAAGAGCACCTCTATCACTATAACCACCAATTGTATAAGCTTCAGGCTCCTAAAATTTTCAAACTATCTTGGGCCTTACACTAATGTTGGAGGGGAGAGCTAGTTTAAATGTTGTAACAAGAAGCTAGGCAGGAAGAAAAGAAAAAAAAAAAAACCTCTTAGTTAATGTAAACAAAAGATCAAAAAGCACAAGTGGTCCAGAGGCAATTTAGTGTGTGAATTAAGATCCAACAAACTTCAGAAGATTCTAAAGCTGTCATTGTATAGAAGCATAATTGCTGCTTGTAGTAATTAATCTGAGTCATGAAGAAAAGCTTAAACTATTGAATGTAGTCTGTTAAAGACATGCAGACATATAGAGTTCACTTTAGAAAGATTTTTTAAAATGTTTAAAAGAATGGGGGTGCTTACACATCTAAATCTCCAACAATGGAGAAAAGATATGCCTAAGAAGAGTTAATTATCCAAGAGTTTAGATGGCCTGGGCTTTACTTGAATTTGGTTAGGTAAAACTGGAATGGTGGATTATGATCCTTAGTCTAAAAATCATACTAGTGTGTTGGACCAGTTAGTTGAATCAGACTTTCCTTGGCCTTCCTATATGTGTTTTTAGCACTTTTTCTTGAGAACTGTTACCAGTGGGGCAGACACTCAAAGTGCTAGAGAACCAAAGTTTTTGCTAAAGATGATTTGCTGAGGCAGAATGGTATCAAGGATGGGCTACAAGCTGTCGAGCCAAACAGATGCACTTGTGCCTTTTAAAGAGATAGAGAAGAGAAACAATTGCCAGCATGTATTGAGTATAATTTTTCAGACTGTGCAAAACATTACTTCATATTATAACACATCTGACTTAACCAGCGCAACTCAGTAAAGAAAGTCAGCTATGTATTGCTTTTGTTTTTCATACAAGGAAACTAAGGTCCAGAAAGTTAAATAATGTGTTCAAGGTCAGAGAGCTTCTCAAACCTGGCACTGTGAATATTTTGAGCTATATCAAAGCTGTATCCCTTCCCTGTAGGGATGTCTGTTCATATTAAATGTTTAGAGCATCTTTGGCCTCTACCCACTTGATTCCAATTGTGACAGCCTACCCCCAGGTGTCAGGATGAAAATATCCTTAGATATTGCCAGTGACCCTGGGGGTATCATGTTTGGTAGAGAATCTTGTTCAGAGCAGGAGCTGGCTCTGCTGCAAACCCATGTCCAGATACCACTATTCTGTGATCTACACCTAGGAACCCTGGTCCATTTTTATTTTATGTGTCACAATAGTCTAAGAGAGACAGACAAAGAAGGACTAGAAGTATCCAAATATAAGCCAATGCACTCAGAGCTTTGGTATTATCCAACTCTCCTCCTATATTGATGGTGGAATGAAACTAAAGAATGTTCATAAATCTCTTCTTAGAACTATAGAATTTCAACCTGGGGGAGGGGTGGTGCACATCTGTAATCCCAGCACTTGGGAGGCAGAGACAGGAGGATTGCAAGTTCAAGGTCATCCTGGATAAGTTAGTGAGACCCTGTTGCAAAATCAAAAATAAAAGAGGGCTGGGAGTATAGCTCAGAGGTATATTGTTCCTGGGTTTAATCCTCAGGAACACACACACACTCTACATATTTTAAGAAAAACACATAAAAAAAAAACCATGTGGGAATAACGTAATGGTGGAAAATTGCCCTGAAAATTGCCATAAATATACAGTGATATTAAATATACTGGGTAATTATATACTACTTAATGACATAATTAATCTTTCCTATCTCTATCTAGCTAGGCAGATGAATACAGAAACATACTGCCTTTTCTCTTTGAGCACCTGGAAAGTCCAGGCTCTCAGGTCCTGCCCTGCAATGGGCTTGTCATTGTCTATTTGTGTACATGCTCAAAACTTCCCGCCAGCAGACGGCCCACGAGGGGCCACAGGTCCGTGTAAGGTTCACTTCTGTTTAGCTTGTTTTGTGAAGCACATTAAATGTTTCCCATGTATTTAGATATCTTTAAAGAATTTGTGAGTGATGGTGACTTTAACAATTCTGATATTGGTAGAAGATACCTAGTGGTTTCTGTGGGGATAGGGTGTAGGTCTAAGTTGGGGATCTCTTTCTGCCTTCAGTGTCTTTCTTCCCTCTGCTCCTCTTTCTTGTCCTTTTCTTTCCCTTCCCAGTCCTCCCTTCCTCTCCTTTTTCTTCCTCTTCCTCCCTTTTTCTCTCTCCTTTTTGTTCCTTTCATATTCATTCTCATTCTCCTCTGAGTACTTTCTCTTCCTTACACACACACACACACACACACACACACACACACACACACACACACTCACACACACTCACACACACCTGTCTCTCCTTTCAAAGCCAGTCAAAAATTTTAGTGCTATGATGTACTTTCACAACTCTATCAAGGTCACTTATTGAATTGAACCCGAGAGGGAGGGAGGGCGAGGGAGCGGGTTGGGAATTGGGGAAGGGGTCAAATGAGAAATGTGTGCAAATGTCGTTAACAATTTGTACCTAACAAAGTTGTATGCTTACAATGCACGAATTTCTACAATAAAATTTAAAAAAAAAAAAAAATAAATAAATAAAATAAAAATAGAGTGGAGACTTAAAAAAAAATTTTAGTGCTGTGCACATGTATGTTTATATGACCCTGAACTTCACTATGATATATAATTATAATGCATCAATTAAATAATTTAAATTCTGTACCTTGAGAAATAGTAATTTTAGTAACCTCCTAGAACTGTGCTAATTGAATTAGATCTACAGAGGAACAACTCACCTTGAGACTGCCACATAATAAACTCAATGGACTTGTGGGTTTTTCTGCCTCAGATTTCACTCTGGCAAACTCCTAGAAGCAACCTCTGTCCCCTTTGTTTGCCTTTAGTTTTATTATCTCCTAATTGTTAAATGTTTATCTCCTAAACCCCTACCCCCTGTCAAAGATTCTAAGCTCCTCAGGGCAGGGACCATGTCTTTTAAGTTTATAGCATTCTAGTGATTGCTTAGAAAATATTTGTGGACACATTTGACATGTTGACTCTCCCAGGTCACCTACACCCCGTGGCTTGTAACTGCCTGTGGCTGGTCACTTCTTTCTCCTCTGGGCCCGGCTTCTTCTGAGTAACTTTATGCCTTTTGTTATAAAAACCTGCAGGAACTTTATGCTCTACCTCAGAAGAACAGCAAACAAAACAAACAAAAAACCCAAACCAACAAAGTAAGGCATATTTTGTCAAGAAGCTCTGGAGTGCAAAATCTTGGCAAGTCCACCAGGGCCTGGCCTTGTGTTCTGACGCTTTCTAAACCAGAGAAATCCCTGTATGGCTCCAGCTTCCTCCTGCTTATGAGGTCCTGAAGGCACAGAATGGGAAGAGACCATGGAAATTCCACCTGATGCCCACTGTCTTTGAGGGGCTTCTTCCCCTTTGCTCAGCCCCTGGCCCAGGTGCACACCCAGTTCTAAGAAATAGAACAGGTTTCTTCTCCATCTGTCAACTAAGCTTCCCAATCGAATGCATGAAAGATAGAGGTTTGAGCAAAGGCTTTTCTCTCTCATGGTTTGTTTTATCATAAGCAAAATGGCTGAGGAACACAGTGCCCACTACCAAGAACTTGGAAGAGTCCAAGACGTCTTAGATTTCTTACTTCTGCTCCCCAGATCTTTCTATTTATAGTCTCTAAGTGTCAAAATGGATGTGACTCAGCTGTGAGGCACCAACGATTAGGCAGCATGTAATTCAACCCTCTCTCAGCATATGGCAAGGTTTGCGGCTGCCAAACACCATGCGGGCTCTTGCCTCCAAATACAGATGAACAGAACCCCCTGTGCTTCAGGAATCCAGCGCACACTGGATATGAAGTCCTTCTGGGAGCGGTCAGGTTGAAGTTCAAATGCCTTATAGGACCAGGAGTTGGTTTTCCTTTGTGGGCTTTGTTCCTTGTCTTGAATGCTTGTCCTGAGCTATATAATCTTTGAACCCTTCTACCTCCAGGCTACATCCCCAGCAACATTTATTTTTTATTTTGAAACAGGGTCACCCCACGTTGCTGAGGCTGTCCTTAAACCTGTGATCCTCCTTGTCTCTTTTTACCAAGTACCAGGATTATAGATGTGTGTCACCACCACAGCAGCTTCTAAAGAAACCATGCAAAGATCTCTCTCCTTGATCCCAGGCATAGCAGCCTCCCCTTTAAAAAATAAACAGGAACGTGTCTCCTCAGCATTCCCTAGGAATACCAGAATCAGGCTTGTCTCCCACTAATGCAGAAGATCATAGCAAAGATGATTGCTTTTCCTGGAGAAAATTTTGTGTATATGTTTGGGGTGGGTGGGGAAAGAACAAATTATCCCCTTTGAGTTGTGAGTGTTGAGCTGACTGATTTTTTCCCCTGCTGAGCACTGCACCACTGGCAAAAGGCATAATGATGATTTTAGGCTCTTAGACCCTGAACTTGGTTTCTGAGATTCACCCCTCAGGCTAAAAAGTGCAGCTGCGTGATGGCTAAGTGGACACATCAAGAGTCCTTGGACATGGTTGCCATGGTATGAAATTGGGATTGTACTTCAATTCAGTTTTCCCTCTACTATTTCTCCTGAGCAATCTGCAACAGTGCAATCGTTAGTGATATAGGTGGTGGTCATTTAGTAAAATGACAGCCCACGCCTGCGGGCTGATAGAACATAGGAGAGAGGGAGGGAGTTTGTACTCATGACCTGTATGCAAAGGCCCTTATAGCCTCGAGTATCTGTGGCACAGCACGAGGAGCCAGCTCCTTCTTGGCCTTGGCAGAGGCACTGTGCCTAACTCCCTTAGAGTTATGTTCTTCAGATTTCCAATCTGGTTTCCTAAATTGCTTTGGCAGGCAACCCCTGTGCAGCTGCTGGGGTGTGGAAGCATCTTTGTGCTTGAGAGTCCCTGCTTGTCAAATGTTGCTTTCAACAGAACCTGAGCCCAGATCCATTCCCATCTGGCTCAAGATGAAGCAGCTCCGGAGAGATATTGCTTATAACTTACCTCCTTTTCTAATGCACTGTGCTCAAAAACTTATTTAGATAGGACAAAATGGTCATTGAAAGACCATAGGACACACTGGCCAACTGTTTATTTTTCTGTAAGTTCAGTGGACCAGGAAAAAGGGGAAGGTCTGTGTCCATCTAACTGGCCATCAAAGGCTTGGTCAGCTCGGCATGGGTTCACCCCTACAGAGGAAAGGGGGACTAGTATCCAAGTCAGCGAGGGGCTGGAAGTTCCCTCCACTTAGGACTCAGCCTGAAGGTGTTTCTTTGCTCTGTCCTGGTCTGCTGGGGGCTGTAGCAAGCGGGGGGGGGGGGACACAGAGACCTCAGGCACAGCAACTTTCCGGGGGAATCACATGTCAACTCCCCAGATCACCTCTCTCTACTCCATTGTCATCAAAGCCAGTGGCTGGGGCTGGCTGTGGGGTCTGGGATCTTGTGACCTCAAAAATTAGCCCCCCAGGGACTTTTCTACTTCATAAAAAGGAGAGTTGAAGAAAAGCTGCTGAAACAGAAGTGAGAATTTTTACAAACAACTAAATCCCCATGATTATAAAGCCATACAATTTTAGAGCTAGCAGGAGCCTTAAAGGTCAACTAGCCAAACCATCCGGCTTTACAGCTAAGGAAAATAAGCCCTGAGAATATTAAGGAACATATTTGTAGAAGGATTATTTGACAAATACTGACATCTTATTAGAGATACCTTATAGCATTAAATATAGGGAAGAGGAGATAAAGTAATATTTTCCCATGTCATCTAAATGCTGTGACTTGATAAGAAAAAGTATATACCTAGCAAAGGATTTCCCAGTGTTGTGATTTTTCATTTATCCATAATTAGTTCAACAAATATTTGTTAAATAATTGTAATGATGATAGCAACAATTCTTGCATTTACTACATACCAAGAATTTTACTACATACCAAGTAGTTGACCCTCACAGCAACCCTTATACAGTAGATAACCCCTTGCTCTTCATTTTGTTTTATTTTATCTTATTTATTTATTTTGTACTGGGGATTGAACCCAGGGACATTCTACTTCTGAGCTTTGTAAATTTTGAAAGAGAGTCTCACTAAGTTGCTGAGGGTTTTGCTAAGTTGCTGAGGCAGGCTTTAAACCTGTCTTCCTGTCTCAGCCTCCCAAGCACTGGGATTACAGATATGTGCCACCACACCGAGCACACTCTCCATTTTAGACATGATGGGGAAAAGCATTAAGAGGCTTGATCCTTACTGACTGTCAGAGCTGAAAAGTGACAGAGTTCATATTCAAGCTTGGGGTGGTGGCTGATTTCAGAGTCCATTGTTAACTTCTACATTGTCTTGCAGACCTTAACTGTGGGCCTAGCACTGTGCTGGGAGTTGTAGAAGACAGCCTATTTTCATAAGAAGGTGATATTTTCTGGGGGGAAAACCTGAGCTGGGCCATGGGAAGAGACTGTAGGAGTAACTGGGAGGGTTTCCTTGTGCTCAGGCCTTTCTTTTCCATCTTTGGGAAAATCCACCCTATGATGGAGAAAAGGTAAGGATAGGATTGAAGATGGATAAGAGCTTGCTGCTGGCCAACGGAGAACAGGAGAGGCAACAGGAGGGCACGCTGTGGCCACAGAGGAGGGTAGCCCTTATCCCTTGTGTACATGTGACCTGTGGAAGTTGGGCTGCATTGGGTCCTGGGTTTCATATTTTTCTGACTCTATAGAACATCCAAAGGAGAATGAGTTTAGAAACTCATTCATTGCAATAGGGTTATCATTTGTTTTATTCTTTCAGAAATAACTTAATGAGCCTCTCTCACTTTTGGAGTGGCTCACATTCTCCCTTGAATGTGCATTGCCTACTTTCCTAAATAAGTCTCTATGTCTCTGGAAAAAAAAAGAAATAACTTAGTGAATGTCTCTTTATCATACATTCATTAGTATCATAGTCTCTGGGTATTAATAATTGTATTAGTCAGTATTCTGACTGCTATAATCCAAAGACCTGACCACATAATTTAGAAGAAGGAAGATTTACTTGCTCATGGTTTGGAGATTTTGAGTTTAATCTGTGTGAGGCCGGGGACTGCAGCTCTTGCGGCATGGTGGTGGTGGGAGGTAGAGAGAGGGCGAGCACAAAGCTTTGTTCTCACATCATAGAGGCCTGAAGCAAGAGAAGAGGAAGGGGAGGAGGAGCCGTATAGAATCCCCAAGGCTGTAGCCCCAGGGACCCACATTCTCCAGCCACCCTTACCAGCCCAGGGCACCACCCAGATCCACTGCTGAGATTACAACTCTCATGTTATAACTTTATCAACCCTGAATATTAATAAATGAGTTCCTTAGGGAACATTCCATATCTAACTGTAAGAGTGGTCCACAAGCAATTGTCCTTGTCATCAGGGTACTCTATTGAGGAACTAGTGAAAGGGCAAAACAAATTCTGTGATTGGCACAATGCTTTATCTTGATAATATTAAGATGACTGAGAAGCACTGCCTTGTTGGGTATGGTGGTACACACCTGTAACCCCAGTACTTGGGTGGTTGAGATGGGAGAATCATAGGTATAAGGCCAGCCTCAGCAACTTAGACTCTCAGCAACTTAATGAGACCCTGTTTCAAAATAAAAATGGGTGTAGTTTGGAGGTAGATTACCCCTAGGTTCAATTCCCAGTACCCCTTCCCCACATACATGATGAACATCTTAAGGGAAAGACCAAGGTTCTTTGCCTGGGAGAGGAAGAAATAGAGGTCAGGAGAGTTGACATCTTGCAGAGGAGGTCATCATGGGGAAGCAGGTTGTGAGCCTGTGGTTCCTGGGAGGGTTTGGGTAGGAGTGGGTGAGCATTTGTCACAGATGTTGGATAGGACATTCCATACTGGCTGTGAGGAAACACTGAATGGCCTCAAAGGATTTTGGCTCTTCCAACATTTTTTAATACTCTATCCACAAATGAATGGACAAACAGGGAGATCTAGAACTCATAAGGAATCCGTAATAGCTTCTAATGCCCAGCATTTCCCATGATGTGGAGGGAAACATAAAAATGAACAGAGCACTGGAGGAACCATGGGGAGCCACAGCAAGGCCACACTGGGTAATGGGGAGGGGTGGAGGGATTCATACAATTGGTGGGCTTCCTACATTAGGGATTCTAATAGATCCCTGAGGTTCTCAGAAACCACACAGATTGTATTCTAGAAGGACCTCTTTACCCTTGACGCTCCCAGTGAGCTTACTCATTGTGCTGCCTCTTCTGCTCACAAAATGAGTGTCCTTCCAGAAGGCTCAGAGCATGAGCTGAGGGCCAGGAGGAGGCTGCACTTACCGGAGGTAGATGCTAGAGGCTTTCTGTCATTTTCTTTTGCCTGAGCATCTCACAGAACTCCACGTGTAGCCCTAGGCTGCCGTGCTTGCTTCAACTGCCCTGTTATGAGCACTTTTCCACAGGCAGCAGGACACAGACAGGCATACTGCACCCTGCCTGGGGCACTAAGCTGAGGAGCCAGGGAGGCTGGCATCCCCCCAGTGTACACACTGGGACCTTGAGAGCAACTGCATCACATTACAGGGTGTTCTCCTCTTGCAAAGGGGCCCTGTAGCCCTGGCTGCAGCCCTGCCTCCTTACTCCCAGCCACCTAAGTCCCACTCATCTTCCAGGATCCAGATCTAGATCTCTGCCACTTGTTTCTTCATCACCCTCATCTAGGCACAATTAATTGCTCCTTCCTTCTCCTTCTCAGAGCACCTCATTTATAACTCTGTTACAATGCTTGTCACAGCCTAAATTGTTTTATTATTGCTTTGTGCCCATATAATGCTAGGTTGGCGGTTATGTGCTGCATCAACAACATTATTCCCCTGTCTTTTCTGGCTTCCAATATTGTCCTAGAGAAGCCAATGTCATTCTCTTGTTATTCCTTTGTAGGTAGTGTGTCTTTCCTCTGTGGATGCTTTTAAAGTGATCTCTCTACCTTTGATGTTCGTAGTCTCACCATGATGGACTATTTGCAGATTTCCTTTTGTTTAAGCTCTTTTGAGATTTTTCTGGAATGCTTGATATTTGGAAAATCCCCAGTTATCATCTGTTTTAATATTGCTCCTGCATCTTGCCTTGTATGATCTCTTTCTAGATTTCCAATCAGATACTTGGTGAATGTTCTTTTTATCTTCCATATGTCTTTGACTATTTAAAAAATATTTCCATTGCTTTATATCCCTGGATTACATTCTAGATAACTTATTTGCTCCACAGTCCAGTTTGTTGATTTATACTTTGGTGCCTACTTGACTAATTCCACGTGCTAAATCTATAAGCTCCTTAAAGTGAGGAACTACATCTATTTTATTTTGGTTTAGTGTCTGGCACATAGCCAGTGATCAATAAACACTTGCTATAATGAATTGGCTAGCATGTCTGAGAGGCCGTTGTTAAACTGATCTTTCAAGGTAGGAATACATGCTGAACTGTGAACTGACTATTCACTAGTAAAGTGGGAGGGATCCTGGTCATTTATTGCCTGCAGTCATGACATACAGATCTCACTGGCTTGTGCTTTTTTGTCATTGAAGGGTGGGCTAGGCCAGGCAAAAGCATGTAGCAGATATGCTTAAAACCACAGCCAAGCCTCACTTTCAAATAAAATCCTCAAATGTCATTCTGCTTATGCAATAAAAATTAGGGCAGGAAATGAGACATAATGCCAAACTTCAAACCGAGGAAAAATCCACTTTTGAATTGGGTTACCTCACCCCATTTGACGTAGGTATAATTTTGACATACTCGCTCACTTAGAAATACATAAAAGAAGGAGACCATCGTGAAAAGGAAGTTCAGTAAGTCTCAGAAAGCTTGTTCAGACTAGTTGTGGTAGCTCCTCCCCACACCAGGTAAGTGGGACGAGAGTAGGCAAACAGTCTGTGGAAATAGCTGGCACTGTTGGAAATCATAGCAGCCCACCTCCCAAGTCCTTCCAAGTCTCCTTAAAACAAAGATTTAGCTCTCTTGTCTTTACAGAGCAGATGTCTGCCCTTCGGTTGCTGTGCCCAGCTGTTGGTGGCCACAGTCATGCACAGGCAGCGTCACAGTCCAGAAAAAAATATGCATGACTTCACAGGGAGTTTCCCAGCATGTTTTTGGCAAGGGGGGAAGGGATAGTGGGAAGGGTGAGTCTCTGCTTGTGGCATTCAGGGTCTGGCATTAAGCCACTCCAGTGGGAGGTTCTTGGGGAGAGACACTAAAGTCAGCCTTCAGGGCAGTTCTGCAAGAGAGCACGTGATGTCCACTGCTGATCTTGACAGTCCACCCAATGAGACAGGAATCTCAGGATACAATAAAGTTCCCCCCTCCCAGCTTATGTGATTACCAGGCTAATCCACATCTTCTCCTGTCTGTCAGTACTGCTGTTGAACAGTTTCAAAGGCACCAAGAAATAGCTGGCTCGCTAGTCCAGAGAAGGCCACCAGACACAGATCTGTAGTCCCTGATCTGAATTTCTGCACCCAGCATGTTGGATGATGGTGTCCTGACCCCCAAAGAGTGTCGTCAGATTCTCCCAACTGAATTCATTTTCCTATTATTAATTGGTATATATCGAAAAGCATATAGTAGCAGTTTCTTATAGAACCAGATATTACAGGGTGAGTGGGGAAGCCAGGATGTCAGCGCCATTGGTTAAATTCAATCCAAGTAAAACACAGACCCACAGCTGGATGCTTCCCTCAGTCTCTGTCTCAGTCTCCAGGGAGCCTCCAGGTCTTGGGTCAGCATAGAGGAACAGATGGCAGCACCAGTAGGTCAAATCTGATTTCCTTTGCCTACAAATCTGCTGCTTTATCTCAGCTGGGGATTTCAGCAGGTCCTGATGGCAGTGATTCCATCTGAGCCTGTGGTGAGAAAGGAACCTCTGAACCATTAAAATGCAGAAAGCTGTTAACAGTGAAGACATAGAAAGCTCTGGAGATGTCTCGATGTGTATGACTGTTGTCTGTTTTGTGTAAAAACAATCATAACTGTGACAAAAATTCAATATGCTTATAAAATTGAATCTCTCATGCCAAGACCCTGTAATTTATTGTCACAGAGGTAAGAATTAAATGAACTGACGGTGAGGCAAGTTCTTGTTTGAAGATGATAATGTCGCCACCATCTTCTCTTACAGCTCTTGAAGGAAAATTCAAATTTTATCTTGAGATAAAATTCTCTGAGTTTCAAAAATTGAGCTAAGAATTGCAGAGTAATGGTTTATATATTAGAAATCTAGGCAGAAAACAGCAGAATTCCTTGGCCAGGGTGAGTTTCTTGAGCATTTTAAACATTCTAGGGCCACCAAGTTGATCTCTGAACATTTCTTCAGCTTTTACAGAAAAGCACATACCCACCTGCTTTGGATGGGGCCTGGCAGCTCCCCGCAAATGAAGCCCATCCAAAAAATCCCCCCCAAACACCTCTTCAAGAAGAGCAGACATGAGGAACTTGCCCTGGGGGTAGCAGCTACCTCCAGAGTCCAGAGGAGATGAAAGCTATGAGTAATTGTGAAGATGTAAGCAGATGCTGTTTCTAGTGAGGAAAACATGAACCTAAGGTTTCCAGATCACTCAGCTTCTTGGAAGATTCCAGAATCTGGAATATTTGTCTTCTGATTTTCACACACTGGTAAATAAAAAATAAGCAGATATCAGGTGGCCCAATAAACCATGACTGGGAGGGGATTTGACCTGCTGGCTACCAGCTTGTACCGTGGATGGATAAGTTTCACAAATATTTCTTGAGATCTATCAAGAGCCAGGGACTGTGGACACAGAGGTGAGGAAGATCCTGTGTTTGTCTCTGGGAGTTCACAATCCAAAGGAGAAGAAAGGCTGGTCCCTAAACAGATCATTCAAGGGCCCCGTGGAGAGGGGTCTGGGTGACAGCTGGCTTACCTACCTGTGGAGTACACGTGTCATGGGAGGTCTGGCAGTACTAACACTGGAGGGGATGAGCTGACCAGGTGAAGAAGGTAGGTGGGTAGAAAGATAGGGACATGCTAGAAAAGGGTCATAGCAAGGTTCACAGCGGAAGAGAGGCATAGCCTGGCTCTGTGTAGGCATCTACATGAAGTTGAGTGAATGAAACAGGTGAGGCTGGAGATGGGTGGGCCGAGGAGGACTTGGCCGTATGAACATGTTTGGCCTTTACCCTAAGGCAGCAGGGCGCCCCTGGAGGGTTTTAAGTAGGGCAGAGATATGGTGAGATTTGTGTTTTTAAACGGTCCCTATAGCATCTGCGTGGAGCAGGAAACCAAAAGGAAGAAAATCAGCAATGGGGAGAAAATCAAGAAGCTAGGATAGTAAAACTGGCATGAGCTGGTGAGTGCATGGCCTGGAGGTGGACAGGAGAATAGGAATTTAAAAACTGTTTGGGAACTTAAGTTGGCAGGACATGAAGACTGAAGAAGAAAATAAAGAGGCAGAGTAAAAAAATCTCTTCAGGTCTTAGAGCCAGTGGTGGGTTGGAGGTGGTCAGGGCGGCCATCCCTGTTGGCCTGGATTGTTCTAGTTTTGAGTCTGAGAGTCATGCATCCTGCGAAGCCCTTCAGTTCTGGGTGAATAGGGGTGGTTGGTGGCTCTGGTGATGGTTCTCAAAATAACCTGGGCAAAAGTAGAAGAAGCTGTACGTTTGTTTCAGAAGACAATGAACTTCATTTGGAGCACATTGCATTTGAAACACTGGTGGATATCCAGGCGAGAATATCCAGCAGACACTTGGAAGATGAGTCAAGAATGGAAGGATTTTGACTTCGAGAGGATGTATTTAGGGACTATCAGCATAAATGAGAGTTTAGTTAGGACCACAAACATGGGTTAAATCACACAGGGAGAGATTGTAGAGCAGAATGAACGAAACTCTGGAGAATAAAATGTTGGAAACTTGAGTGTGTAAGAAGCAGATAGAGAAAAAAGAGCCTCTGAGAGGTGGAAGAGGAACAGAAAAGATGATGAACACAGACTAAATGTGGGGTCTTGGAACCCAAGAGAGAAGAGAGCATCTCGAGGCATGAGCTGTCACCGGGGTCACAGGCAGGAGAGGTGTCCAGTGCCATGAGGGATCAAAACTGTGCCTCTTCAGCGGAGACCTTAGCAGAGATCCTTTGAGTGGTTTGATGGCGAGAAGCCAGGTTGCCCCTGGGAGAAGTGAATGGAGTTGAGAAAATGGAGAGTGAGTAGAGCCTTATCACCAATGAAGCTTGAGGGAAAAGAAAGAGCAATAGCCAGATGGCTATGTAAGGTCAAGGGAGTTACTATGGTTGGGTGAAAACTGAACAAAGCTCATAAACTGAGAACAAAAAGCTGATAAAAGGAGGAAAATTAACTCCACAGCATCCAAGAGAGGTAGTGAATGTATCAGGGCCCATAAGGAGACTAGATGATATGAGATGGACTCAGAGCCACAGAGGAAGATCTTGGGCTTAAATAAGGGAGCAAAGAGCTGGGCGCAGTGGCACATGCCTGTAATCCCAGTACTGGAAGTCTGAAACAGGAGGATCACAAGTTTGAGGCCAGCCTCAGCAACTTAATGAGACTGTGTTTCAAAATAAAAAATAAGGTAGGGATACAGGCAGAATGTCCCCAGGTTCAGGTTCAATCCCTAGCCCCCCCCCCAAAAAAAGGGAGGGAAGGACACATCACAGTCTGGGACTATGGGATGGAGGGTAGGTTGGGATGACTTAGAGGGGAAGGAGGAATAGCCATTTGGAAATGGGAAAGCATGGAGCAAAGAATTGCAGTTGATTTCAGGTGGTGGAGAAGAAAAATGAGGAAGAATCTAAGGAAATGATGGACAGTTGAAGAAATACCTCGGCCACTACTTCTAAGCGGAATGATAATGTACTCTAAGATAAGATATGCAGTTTTTGGAAAGATTCAAGGAAACGAATATTGCATAAGTGACTAATTGCATGCTATTTTTGAAAGGATCATAAAATTATTCCCTTTAGAATTATAAGATCTGAGTCAGATTCAAGTAAACTGTTAGCTCTGGCTCACACACAAACACACACGCACCCATACATGTGTGCATACTTGGACACACACTTCTTTGTGCATAAACAGGTTACAACCTGCTTGGACACCAAAATAGACATTAAAATCTTTAAAAGCATTATTTTCAGACACAGCTGAAGGTAAGAGGCCAGGACATCAATACAGAAAGGCAAGATAAAAAATGTTTTCCAATTAAACTTATATATTCAGCTTGGTTACATTGAGAAGCCATAGAGGAGTCGTTCAGAGCCAGTCTGGAGACACAATTTCTAAGAGGAAATTACCAAAAGCAGTGAAGCAGGGCTCTGCCCTGTGCCAGTGAGTGGGTGAAGCTGCAGCAGCATGATGCTGGAGCAGGGTGGGGGGTGCATAGCAGTCAGCAGGCAGCCTTCATACTGCCTCAGTGAGTCACTCTCCAACACAGCCTACTATTCCTCTGGCATAGGGAAGTGCCACCGCATTGGCTCAGCACTACTTATTTTGGTCAATGATGAGAAGCCACATAAAGGATGTTTTCCAGGTTAGTACTTTATCATCTTCTCCTTCTCCTTTTTCTTTTTTCATATGTAAACTATCAAAGGTTTTTTTTTTTTTCTGGCATAAAATTAGTATGTTGCCCTTGTAGACATTTTGGTCAATGCAGAAAAACATAGAACTAAGATGACAGCATCACCCCAGTGTCAAGCAATTCAACAGTTTGTGTATTTCCCTCTTGCCCTTCCATTGTGGTTTCCAGCATGAAGAAGGCTAAGCTCTTTCTTGCTGAAAAGTGCAGAAATTCCAGGACAGGGAACATTTTCTGGCAGAGGCAGCACAAGATCAGAGTTCCAATCCCAAGTCTGCCATGCAGAGCTCTGGTAGCAGCTGCCAGCTGGTTGAGATTGCCTTCTGGTTTCTGAGATGACAGTGTCTAGAGTCTAACCCAGCACTTGGAGGTCCTAGGCCTGGAATGTTCTGACTCCCCAGAAAGATGTGCTTGTGGGCACAAATTCTTGAGCAGATATACCTCCCATTCCCAAACCCAGAGTCTTCTGAAGCTGTGACAACAGAATTGCAAAGAAAGACTTGTGAAGCAATATGACTACTCTCTTACCCCGTGTTAAGTTCTAGAAGTTTTAAAAGGTGACTGTACTGAGTGAGGACGCATTTCAATACAGGGCAAATGGCAGAGGATTTCTAGTGACACAAGGTTCATGATTGTCTAGTGAACTGGGTAAAGCCAATAGCAGGTTCATTCTAGCTAATAACTCAATTTAAAGAATTAGGGATTTTTTAAAAATCTATTAAATAAGTACGGCACAGCTCATGTTCTCAAAACAGTTAGGAATTCTAGTTGAGAAATATCAGTGGTCAAGTAAACTGAGAAAAAATTAGGTTCAACCAAGTGTAACAGGCAAGTTTCTTAGCTGCATTGGGACTACCAAGGAGGATCTGGAGTATGCATTCCAACCTACCCTGATCACAGATCTATTTTGTGAAGGCATAGTAATTTACTTCCTAAGAATTTAATTGTCCATAGAACACAGTTTGACCAATGTTATTTTAGCTCCTTCTACCAGAAACCAAAGAGTGGTACCTTAAGGTACCATTACGGGTCTTTCAATAACAATCCCTGATTGCGTGGGTCCATCTCAGTTGAAGGTGATATCTTCAGTTGAGTTTGTAAGACCCACAACTTCCTGGATATATTTTGTATAAGTTTGTAAATCCTTGCATCTGAAGGGTGATTTTTATTTTTACAGATGTCTATTTATCAACGGAGTGCTAACCTGTCCCCAGCATTAGACCAGTGAGCTTAGCTCTGAATATCATCCCTGTCAATTTGTATGATCTTGGATAAGTCACTTAACTTCTTTAAATAGGGTCAGGTGACTGCAGCTGGGGTCTGGTAGCTGAAGAACACTGGTGGTAGCCTGATTCAAGGACTGATTAGCTTGGGGCCAAGAGTCATAGGACTGGGAGGCGTTAGGGAAAGGGCCAAGAATGAGCAGAGAAAGCAAGGAATCTTAGTGTGGGAGGAGTCAAAGGAGAGGCAGAGGAATCCAAGCTCTCCTTGGCAAGGTCAGACCTCTTCTCAGAGCCAGATAATGCAAAGATGGGGAAGGCTACCTTCAGGCTCAGCAGAGGAGCACTTCAGGGAGAAGATAGTGCAGGGGAAAGTCTTGGACCTGGGCTGGTCTGTCACTTCCTAGCATTCTAGGAGGTAGACAGTGAGTGGGCTACACATGCAGACTGTGAGCTGAGGGTCTGAGGAGGGGAGTGGTTTCCTGCATCTGGGCCCTGGAAGCACTGGGATAGAAGGGGCTCTGGTAGGTATTTCTATTTACCTGGCTCATCATCCTATAGGAATATTCCTTTATACATATATCAGGGTTGGGAATGTATCTCAGTAGTAGAGCACTTGCCTAGCATGCACAAGGCCCTGTGTTCAATCCCCAGAATTGAAGAAAAAAAAATCCATTATAGCTGGGTGTGATGGCACACACCTGTAAGCTCAGTACTTGCCAGGCTGAGACAGGAGGATCACAGGTTTGAAGCCAGCCTCTGCCACTTAAGAAGGCCTTCAGCAACTTAGTGAAACTTTGTTCCAAAATAAAAAATAAAAAGGACTGGGGTTATAGCTTGAAAGGAGAATCCTCCTGGATTCAGTCTCCAGCAACACACACACCCACACACACACACACACACACACAAGATACATCAGCCATTCTTAGAAAAGGATTAGTCTGGCCCAAGTAGAATAATTCTGTTGTTGATGTTAAATACTCAACGGTGTAAATTTGTTTTCAAAAGCATCTTTACCCTGAGTCTTGGTAAATATTCTAGGAGAAAGAAAAAAAGTTTCAGGGATAATTATTAAGAATAAAAAATATTCTTTTCTCTCTCTCTTCCTTTAACCCACCTCCCTGACCTGTTATCTCTAACCTGCTTTGGACCATAATCTCACCTCTTCTGTAATTCTGGGGAGGAGCATGTGCTGTTTCCTCAGAATCTTAACTTGGTTTTGTTCACTGTCTTGTGATTGTCCAGATTTCTTGATTGATGTTAGTGCCTAAATAACTTGACTCTCCGGGGCTTCTGAAGCCCCTGCCTCCCTTTTATAACTTCCTGTATCTGAGGACTTGTTAGGAGCTGGGTGCTGAGACATGAGCCCATCTTAGGGTCAGACCCTCTGGCTCTTGGCTCCCCAGGCTTCTGGAGTCATGGAATGCACCTGGAGAATTGAGACTGTGCAATCTGTCCTTCCAGACTCTGCAATCTGTCCCTCTTGATGGCATTGGTTCAGCCAGCTTGTTTTCTCCTTCCCTGTTCATTTCACTCCTGACTATGCTCCGATCACCTGCCACTCCTGTCCTCCTCATTGTCCCTCCTCTCATGTGACTTCCTGCCCACTCCCTCTCACCTTGCCTTCTCTGCAGGTGGACTTTTTTCTCCTCCAGCCAGCCTGACTCTCCCTCTCTGTGGTCTCTCATTCCCGCTTTCCCTCTACTGGATGGGCCTCTGCTAAACCCACCTGTCTGGCTACGTGAGGACTTGTGGGCCTGGGGATGATGCTCATCATGCTTTTGGGTCCACTCCAAAGAGTGGCCTGGTGATCGATGGGCTGGTTTTATCAGAGGAAGTCAATTTCCAAAGGGCCCATGAATTCAGGCACAAGTGTATAGAACACTTTGCTAATTATAATTTATGAGACAGATATCTGAACTGAGACATCCGAATGCCTCCATTATAAAATATTTATGAATAAACTTGATGCATATATAATATGGAATTCATACTTAATGAATGAGACAGTACAAAACACTAGAGATATAGTAGAAATAGGAAAACATCTGCATAAAGGGCTTGGGAAGCTAACTTCCTAGGCTCAACTGTGCTTCTAACACGCTGTGTGATCTGAGGCACGACGCTTCACCTCTCTGGGCTGCAGTTCTCCAGTTATTTCCCTCATAATGAACATATCCACTCAGACCATGTGTCGTGTTCCCCCACCTGTAATAGCAAGTGGCTGCAAAGCACACAAAAACAAACTAAAGCCCTGCAGAATCTTCATAACTAGAGAAGTGATGATGCCTGTATTTAAGAGTTTCTACTATAATCAGAAGAATAAAAATTCAGAACCTAAGGAGGCAACAAGGGGAAGTCTAAATTTTCAAGTGTGGGATGATGGAGGAAAACAGAAACAGAACCCAGGCCAGAGAGTGGGTGCTGTGGTTGAGAAAGGATTCTCATGACAGACAGTCCCTGTGATATCAGGTCCTTGCTTTGTGCTACATCTACAAAACATTTGGGAACCCCCCCCCCCATTTGAAGCTAATGGTGTGGCCAAGAGAGAGAAATGTCCCCCACTCTCCACCCTGCAGATAGCCCTCCTGAACAGCCACCATTCTTCATAATCACAAGGGAGCAGTTTTATAACCTGCCCCAGTTACAGTAGGTTCTGAGTATTAGGAACTGGATGAGTCATACCTCACTATCATTGAATGAAAAGCCTAATCAATGGCTAGGAGACTATTCCTGGAGCCAGGTGTGGTGGTGCATGCCTGTAATCCTAGTATTTAGGAGACAGAGATAGGAGGATGGCAGGCTTGAGACCAGCCTTAGCAATTTAGCAAGACCTTCATCAACTTAGTGAGACCCTGTTTCAAAATAAAAAATAAAATGGGGCTGTGGGTGTAGCTCAGGGGTAGAACACCCCTGGGCTCAATCCCTAGTGTATATATTTAGTGAGAGCTTTGAGTAGGGCAAATGGCTGGCTTATAAAAAGCCATAGCATGGAGCTGCTGAGGTGACAAGATATGCTGGAGGCCTGAGAAGATATGTTCACCTTTCCTTCCTATACCTGCTGCATGCGTACCATAACATAGAACAGATGGGTATTAATGTGGAAAAATGGGCTAAACCGTAAATATTTGGTCAATCCTAGGAGTAGAAGAAGACCTCAAGAGGTCAGGCTGCACTGGCTCTGGGCTGTGCTTGATTTCTGCCATGATTGTTTGTTTACTAACCTTTTCAAGGGGCCTTGGAATGCTGGCCAGATAAAGTGGGTAAAAAGCAGACTTGCATTCCATGTGGGTTCCTTTGTTTCCAAACCCCCACTGTTCACTCTTTGACCTATCCTGTTTTGTTATGCTGCAATTCCTGATAATTTTTTAAGAATCCAAGTAAGTTGGGTTGGTATGAGATGAGAAATCAATACCAGTTATTAATCGGCCCTCTTTCTCACAAGCTCCTTTCTCATCTTCTCTCACCTCTGCCTGATCTCTTATCTGTCCAGAGAAATGTTTGTCAAATGACTGATTAGACTTTCACAGTAAATTGCATTTTTTTGGAGATGATCCTGATAGCATTTTCACAGCTTCCTTGGAAGGTTTTGAGATTATGTATCTTATCTTCAAGCCCTTCAGTGTCTTTCAGTCTAAGCTGCATGTTATCTCCAGGGATTTTTGGTGTGTTTTAAATGGGTTAAGCCCTTTGAAGTTTGGGAGACAGTTCTTCCTAGGTCTTTCTCAACTCAGTGAATACCAGCAGTACTATCTTTCCAGACCATTATTGATGTGATTCCAGAACCAATTGGAGGACTGATTATTTATAATTAGGAAAACTAGAAGATAAGCAAGGTGAAAATGAAGGCTTGAAAGGGACCCTGGATTGTGTTCTAGCTGCATCTCAATTTTTTTGTTTGTTTGCTTTTTGGTTTTTGGTTGGACTGGTGTTGGGGTGAGCAATGGACAAACACGTAGTGTCCAATAGCTGCCAGTACAACTGTCCGTGGATTCCTCCTCACAAGCCATGATGGATTTGTGGTTTATTCAGGTGAAGTCTGCAGCTGCTAAACTGCACAGAGAGAGTTTAGCAGGGAGAGGAAGGTGTGTACTTGCTGAGATCCTCATACTCACTGGACCTGGGATCCAGGCTGTGACTCTGTGGTTTAGGTTGCCGGAGAAAATGAGAGAACTCACTTGAATTAGCAGGGGTGACAGAGGTTGTCATCCTTGTCTTGTTTTGCACTCTAACCCCCAACTCTCCTCCATCATCTCTGTCAGAAGGTTATGGGGGCCTGAGATACACAAGGCAGCACAGTGAAGTGTCCAATGGGGCTAGTACAAATGTTTCTCAATTTACAATGGGGTTATGTTCCACTTAACTCATTTTAAGTTGAAAATGGAGTCAATTGAATATGCATTTAATAGACCTGACCTACCAAACATCATAGCTCAGCAACACGGTCCACCAATGCTGCCCAGCATCTCAGGAGAGCATCACACAGCATATTGCCAGACTGAGAAAAGGTCAAAACTTAAAATTTGAAGTATGATTCCTACTGAATACACATTACTTTTCCACCATCATAAGGTAGAAAATGTTGAGCTATCATAAATCAGGGACCATTTGCAACAGATTAAATGGTTTCACCCTTATATTGACCCATCTATTTATGTACCTATAATTGACATTCACTGGTTTTTACTTTCTCTGTAGCAACAAAGAGGATATATCACTTTCTCTGACAATCCCTCACTGTCTTTAGTCTTCTCTGTTGGTTTTATTTCTGTTTCCTATAATCTCTCAAAGACGTCTATCAGCCACTCTGAATTTCCTGTAGGCCTTGGAATCCAATTCATGCAGACTTGGAATCTTGGGGCCACTTGAAGTGACCAGGTCCACTCTCCCCAGTTCTTTGGCTACCTGAAACTGAAATCCCCTCTCAGCTTTGTTTGTTCAGCCCTCTCTAGGTCAAACACTAGGCTCCCAGTTGATTAGCAAAGAGGCAAGACCAGCACTAGGCATTTCTATTCTCTTCCTTCCCTCCACTATCATTATACAACTATTCCAAGCAACGTTCTTTGCTTTTCTCCTTTTTCTCTGTAATCATACACTTAAAGAGAAATTGCAGACTCTTAATTACTTTTTCCATGTCTTAGCTAATGCTAATCTCTTTAGTCTTCCTAACACCATCCTAACAAATTCTTGCTAAGCAGCAAGAAACTGCAGTCCTAGCTTAAATAGTATTGACTTGCCTCTATACAATTTGGCAACATAATTTTTTTCACTAGATATTATATCATGAGAATCTTTCCAAATCATTAGAACTTACTCATGTGTATTGTGCCCATTCACTCAATAAACACTTACTGAACTGCTACTGTGTGCCAGGAACTATAACAAGTATTGGAGAAAATACTAGAAACAGGGCTTAATCATATTAAATAATTATACAGATGTCCATTCACAATAGCAGGTGTTGCAAAGGAAACACCGCTGGGCTGTGAGAGGGAACACGTGGGGATTTGACCTGGTCTGGCATGTAAGAAGAGCTTCTCTGAACAGCGTGGAACAGAATCTGTTTTACGATTTCTCCATGTGAGGACTTTGCATGGATTCCACTCTTTGGCTGTTTTCAATAAACCTACAATCAATATGTCTGTGTTTAAATGATATTATTTCCTTAAGGTAGATTCTTAAGACTGTAATTACTGGGTCCCTCTGTGTATAAGTGATATTGTTTCCTTAAGGTAATTCCTAAAAGTATATTAACTGGGTCAAGAATGTGAACATTTTATGCCTCTTGACACATATTGTCAAAAAACTTTCTAGAAAAATCAAAGCTTGTGAGGGATCTTGGACCACCACATCTCCAGTGCTCTTCATGGAAAAAGCAGGTTGATTTCAAGAGATCAGTTAAATTGGTAGTAAGAGCAAGTGATATGCTTCCTGTATATATTCATAACTGAACTGGTGCTACTTAAATGTAGTTCTCCAACTGGTCATAGGTTCTGGTGATGTTGATTAGTGGTCCATGCTAAGTAAAATAATTGAGAATTAGACAGTTAAAAACTTTCATGGCAATATTATAATATAATTGCATATAAACAATTTTGCTATATATATTATATGTTGCCCTTTCAATTTTTTTTAGTAATTCATCAATTTTTTTTAACAATAGGAATATTTGTTCATGATGGATTTGGAGGTAAAACAAGTCTTTCCTCCCTAACAGTTTGTGCAAAAGCTAGTAGAACCCCCTTAGTCAAATTCCCTTCTATAGGTCACAAATCCTCCAGTTCTGTGTAATGACTTTTCCCCCTTTCTCATGGGAAACCAATGGGATTAGCAAATTTTGGCTGCAGACATGTATGCTTAAGTTTACTCACCTGAGATCTGTGTATGCATTTCCCAGAAAGATAAAGCCACCCTTATTGCAATAAATGGGACAAGTATCCATTAAAGAGTTTCTGTGAGTAATTTCTCAGTCCAGGAATTACAAAGGTTCACTGTTTTATTTTTGCCCTTAATCTATAGCAAGTTTAGCCATTGAACCTGCCTGTGATTAGACAACATAATTATAGTTAGATGAATTATTACTACTTGCTAGCATTGCCAGTTATTTCTTCCCAGAGAAAGTAATAAAAAATATAAAAAGACAAAGGCTACTTTCTTTGTGTTTGTATCCCCAACAGCAGATACTAGAACTGTTCAAATGTTTGAGATGACATAAAAATCTCATCATTTGAGGTGAAACCAATGTGGAGAATATCTGAATATCACTTAGCACTATGCTAGATGGGAAATAAAAAGAAGCTACAAAATAATCTTTTGCTGCACTGTCTCTTGGTGTCCTGAAGAAAAATACAAAACTAGCTCAGAGGAAGGACTTGCTCTTAGTACTGGTGAGGTCCGTAGCAGGTGAGAACCATGTTTTCCTAGAAACTCTGACTCTGCCTACCGTCAATTTTCTGGTCAATTTAAAAATCAAGCTCTCCCTCGTCTTTTTTCCCCTCATTTTTGAATGAAAGGAAGGAAGGTAGTGATGAGTTGAAGAGGGTAGATGCTAACTGAAGTCAGGCTGCCTGGGTTTAAATCCTAGACTGCAGTGTACCAGCTGGTGGACTGGTCTGGGCTCTTTCCTCTCAGCACCTTGATGTTCTTATCTACATGCTGGTGATAAAAACAGTGAGGAGTAAAACCCATGTAAGGTCCCTGCCCCCCCAACCCCCCCTCCCCACACAGCTCCAATGACCCAGCATCTGCTTACTAAATGTTACCTGTTCTTGTTCTCATAATGAAATTCATCAGAAGAAATTCTGTTAAGAAGAAAGGAAAGAAAAAAGAAGGAAAGATGGAAAAGCAATGGAACAGCCGTCACAGGCTTTTTCTTCTTCCACCGGTTTTTCTTGCTTATTCTTAACACGGGCTTTGGATTTGACTCTCAACCCCTGGGCCTGGCTACACCATTCACTAAGTATGTGATCCAAACTGCCTTGTGACATCACCCGGCCTCGGGTCCTCTTCTCTTCTGCAGAGGGGATGATGTCGATAACTCCTGCCTCCAGGGCTTGTGCATACAGATGAGCTAATGCAGGGGCAGGTGCCTGTAAGTGGCAAGCAGTGCGTGGGTGTGGATGGTCTCCCTCAGCCGCTGTTCCTTTGGTGTGGCTTTCCTTCTGCCTGTGCCTGTTTGAGCTGTCTCCTGGAGGGGGTGGGGCCTCCCTGAGTTCTGGGCTTCAGGGCTGGGGCTCTCCCCTTCTTCTGGGCTTCTGTGCAGCAATGTTCATTGAGACCTATGGACAGACCTCACCTACCTGGTTCCTGGTAATCAGGAGGGAGGATTCCCACTGGCTATCAGTGCCTGTGTTTCCTGAATTGCTCCACCATCACAGTGAGTCTGTTGATAAGGAGAAGCTTGCTTCTGGCCCATTCTGCATCTCTTTTCTTTTATCTGTGTTGCTTCTTTTGGAAATAAAAATCCAAGAACCTGGAAGATGAAGATAAGTTGCTTTTCTTTCTTTCTTTCTTTTTGGTACTAGGGATTGAACCCAGAGACATTCTATTTCCTAGCTACTTCATTTTTTTATTTTGAAACAGGGTCTCGCTAAATTGCTGAGACTGGCTACAAACCTGTGATCTTCCTGTCTCAGTCTCCCAAGTACTTGGGTAAGTTTCTTTAAGAAAAAGAAAGGGGAAAAATAAAGGAAAACATAGAAAAAGAAATGAGCTCAAAACCCAGAGGCCAAGAATTCAAATCCCCTCTCTGCTATGACTTTATCTGACACTGGGCAAGTATCTTGGTGGCTTTATTTCCTTGTCCATAAAATGTGGTATGAGAGCACTAACCAACCTTGTTAACATTTGCTGTGTTGTGTGTGTGTGTGTGTGTGTGTGTTGGCAACATACTGCTTCCTGTACCTCATGGTATAGGGCAAGCTGGAAATAAGAAAAGGACAACTTTTCTTATTGCTTCACAATTAGGTTGTGCTAGAAAAAAAATTTTCTTTTGCTCTTCTCTCCATGAATTTTCTGAATTCTCATTTACTAAATAACACTAATCGACTGAGTGAAAATATTTATTTCTTCTGCTTCTAAAGGGCATGCTATTTCCACATTGAAAATAAATGTTCAGAATGAAACCTTGGAAAAGGTCCTGGGAGGCTATAAGGAAACACGGAAACAGGAAATGGTGTTGGTAACTCCAGAAACTCTGCAGTGAGGTGGGGGTGGGGGTGTCAGTGAGGAGCTACATTGAGCAGTTGTATGCAGTCAGGCTTCTGGCTTCTGACACCTAGCCCTGCACCAGACACCCTGTAGGCCTCGTAGAAGACATATGGAGCTGTTGCCCTCAACAGTCTTCTGCATGTCAATATTAAAATACAACCATCAGCAGGGCGGCATGGTGGTGCGTGCCTATAATCCTAGTACTTGGGAGGCTGAGACAGGAAGATCGTAGGTTTGAAACCAGTCTCAACAACTTAGTGAGACCCTCAGCATCTTAGTGAAACCCTGGCTCAAAATAAAAAATAAAATAGGGCTGTGTGTATGTGGGTAGGGGGTGGGGGTAGCTCAAAGGTAGACTATCCCTGAGTACAATCCCCAGTACCAAAATAAACAAACGAATAAGTCAATAAAATTTAAAAGGGCTGGGATGTAGCTCAGAGGTAGAATGTTCCTGGGTTTAAATCCCCAATACCAAAAATGGTTGGGGGGGGGTGTCATTTTTTCCCTGAGGTTTTTAATAAAGAGCAGTTATATTCATATTTATCTTTGTTCCAGCCAAAACTACAACTATACTGATAATGAAAGAATAAAGTATTTGTGAAAAGAAGCACCAGAAGAGGAGAGAGAATACATTTTTGGAGGATAGGAAACAGATGAAGTGGTCCCTCATGAGCAGACAACAGGTTGAAGTCGGCTAGCCAGCACTGGGGAACTTCAGAAAGGCTGGAGAAGTGAAGAGTCGGGTATTTCTGAAGGCAACTAGGATGGAGCTGAGAACCGGAGGACTGGGGTAGTAAAGATGACCTGCCTTACCCTGGGCAACACAATAATGACCTCCATCACAGCCAAAAGTGAGCAGCCCATAGGGAGGTATCTCTGGGGGCTCAGGACAGGAGCAGGTGGGAATCCCAACAGAACTTAGAGTGGCAGTGAGCCAGCGACTCTGTAAATAGAAAGGGAGGGCTGTATGCTGAATGCTAAGGTCTCCCATCCACCATGGCCCCAGAATGCTGGCAGACAGTCATAGACACCCCAAGCAGGAGCCCGAGGAGCCTTCTCTAGAAACAGGCAAGCCTACAAGACATGGCATGTAGAAACTGAAAATTAAGAGTCCTATAACTGAGAAGCTGGATCCATGCCAGATCAGCCAATGAGGAAAAATACCCATGATGCAACTCATCCTCTGCCTCAGAGCCAGGGCCTCTAATCAGCCATGAACCACCCGAAATCAAAAGGGTGACTCTTATTACCAACAAAGGAATCAAGCTGGGCCATAGTGGCACATGCCTGTAATCTGGTACTTGGGAGGCTGAGATAGGAAGATTGCAGGTTTGAGGCCAGCCTCAGCAACTTAGATCCTGTTTCAAAAGAAAATATAGAAAAGGCCTGGGGGTATAGCTCAGAGGTAGAATGCCTCTAGATTCAACCTCTAGTACAAAAAATAGATAGATAAATAGATAGTCACACACACAAAAAAATCAAATTCCAAAAGAAAAAGAGATGATGTAAGAAACAGAAAATAGAAAGGGAAATGTAATGAACATTCTTAGCAAATTAGCACACATATTATGTCATGAAGTAAAAATAGAATTTCATTTCTGATTTTGCTTAGTTAGAACTTCATTGCAAAGATCTTTTAAATAAACTTATTGAACTATAAGTGGTGGGCAGTAAACTGCACATATTAAATTATAAAATTAATGAGTTTTGACATTTGTATGCACTCATGAAACCATCATGGCAATCAGGAAATGTCTCCAAGTTTCTGTTAGTCTCAAAGCTTCCTCATACCATTTCATAATTCCACCTTTCTCTTTACCTCCTGGTAACTGTGATTTGTTTCCTGAAACTACAAATTAATTTGCACTTTGTAGAATTCTCAGTAAATAGAATCATATAATCAGTATGACTTCTTCACTAAGCATGATGATTTGGGGAGGTCATCATGGTGTTGCACATACCAGTAGTTTGCTCTTTTTTATTGTTGGATAGTATTCCATTGTATGGACATACCACTATTTGCCCATTCACATGTTAATAAACATTTGAATTGTTTCTAGCATTGGGCAATTACAAAAAGTTTCAATGAAGATATATAAGCCTTCATGTAATATATGTTTTCATTTCTTTTTGGTAAAAATTTAAGAATGGAATGGCTGGTTGTACGGTACATATCTATTGAACTTTTCAAGAAATGATCAAACAGGTTTTTTTTTTTTTTGTGGTACTGGGGATTGAACTCAGTTCAATTCTACTGCCAAACTATACCCCTAGCCCTATTTTTTAATTTATTTTGAAACAGGGTCTCACTAAGTTGTGGAGAGCCTCACTAGGTAGCTGAGGCTGGCCGCGAACCCGGATCCTCCGATCTCTGCCTCCTAAATGCTGGGATTACAAGTGTGCGCCACCATGCCCGGCTGATCAAACTGTTTTCTAAAGTGGTTGTGCCATTTTATATTCTACCAGCAGTATTAAGAGTTCCAATTGATCCACATCCTCCCCAGCACTGGGTATAATCAGTATTTTTACGTTTAGTCATTCTGATGTGTGTACAAAACTTTATCATTGTTTTTAACTTTAATTTTCCTGATGAGTAATGATACTGAGCATTTTCCACAAGCTTATTTAACATTTGCATATTATATTATTTAAAGCATTCAAATCCTTGACCCACTTTAAGAAGCAGGTTGTTTATCTTATTGCTGATTTATAAGGATTTCTTATTTATTCTGAATGCATTGTGAATATTTTATTGTAGTTGTGTACTTTGTGTCTTTTGAAGAACAAAAACTTGATTTTAGAAAAGTCTAGTTCTTTCTTTTGTGGTTTGTGTTTTTTGAGTTCTGAGACATTTTTGCCGAGATCACAAAAGTTATATCATTACACATATATATCATTGTAGGGTTTACATTTATTTAGGTCTAGGATCTAATATTTTGAGTTAGTGTTTATTTATGATGTGAGGTGAGGATAATTATTCATTTATTTCTACACATATACAATTGATCCACCACCATTTTTTGAAGAGATTAATAGATTATATATGTGTAGGTTTATTTCTTGACTGGTATAAAACTGTTATTATCATAGCAACTTTATAGTAAGTTTTTTGTTTTGTTTTAGCAGTGCTATGGATAGAACCCAGTGCCTCCACATGCTAGTAAAGAGTTCTACCACTGAGCTACACCCCCAGCCCTATAGTGAGTTTTAAGCTAAGTATACCAACTTTGTTTTTATCCAAAGTTACTTTGGTTATTCCAAGTTCTTTGCAGTTCCATATGAATTTTATAAGAAGCTTGTCAATTTCTACAAAACAGCTTGCTGGGATTTTGATAGGGATTGCTTGAAACTAAAAATCAATTTGGGGATCATTGCTATCATAATCATATTGTCTTACAATATCTCTCTATTTTAGGCTCCTTTAATTTTTGTCATCAAGAACATGTCATTTTCTGCATAAACATCTTAGAAATATTTGGGTAGGTTTCTTCTTGTTTTGTATTTTTTGAAGTATTACTAAAATTTGAACTTTTTGAAAAATTATTTTCAAATTATTTGCTATATAATCTATAGAAGAGTTTATAAGTTGACATTGTATCCTGTGAGCTTGTTAAATTCTTACTGGTTCTCGGAGGCATTTGTAGTTCTTTGGGATTTTCTATTAAGTGTTATATCAGCATATGGGCAGTTTTCTTCTTTTATAGTGCTCCTTTTTCCCCCCATCTTTTTCTTTTTGGCTCTATTTCTAGGATTTCCCATGCAGTGTTAGATAGAAGTGAAAGGGAATATTCTTGTTTTGTTCTTAAACGTAGAGGGAGCAATTCCATCTTTTTGTCATTAAGCATGAGATTAACTGTAGGTATTATTTTGTAGAAGATATCTGTCACTTTGAGGAAATTCTCCACTATTCTCTTTACTGGGACTTTTTTTCTTTCTTTTCTTGAATAGGTGATGAGTTTTGCAAATGCATATTTTGCATCTATTAGAATAATCATGCTTTCCCCCCTTTATCCCAATAATATGTGAATTACAGTCATTGATTTTTTTAAAATTGTTTAAAGGAGTTTGCATTTCTGGGATAAAACTGTACTTGGTCAGAAGTAGTACATATATTTTTAGTGTTGTTTAATTTAATTTGCTAATATTTTGTTAAGAATTTTTTTGTCTAGGGCTGTAACTATGGCTCAGTAGTAGAGTGTTTGCCTAGTTTGCACAAGGCTCTGAGTTTGACCCACAGTACCTGGAAAAAAAATGTCTATGTTCATTAGGGATATCAGTCTGTAATTTTTTTTTCCTGTGATACCTTTGTTCAGTTTTGGGATTAGAATTACGCTAGCTCCATAAAATTAGTTGTACAAGGTTCCTTCTTCCTCATATATCTGAAGATATTTGTGTCAGATTGTTTATTTCTTCTGTGAATGTTTGATTGAATTCACCACCGAAATCATCTGTACTTGGAGTTTTATTTTGGAAAAATCCCTTGATAATAATTCAGTTTTTACACAGATACAGAGTTATTTAGATGTCCTGTTTCTATAATGTAGTAAATTGTATTTTTCAATAATTTTCAGTTAATCTAAATGATGTTGGAATAAAGTTTTTCATATTATTCTTTTTATCTCTTAAATGTCTACCAGCTTTATGTTGGTGATAACCCCCTCTTTATCTCTCATTTTTGTAATTCTTGTTTTCCTTTTCATCTCTTTCTTTGTCTTTCAACTATTTTAGTTAGGGGCTTATCAATTTTGTTGATCTTTGTTAAAAAAAATTTGGGGTTTTGATACTTTTTATCTAGTGAGTATTTAGTTTGGTAATTTCTGCTCTTATTTTTAATCATTCTCTGATTTGAAATTGTTCCTTTTATAATATATGCATTTTAAAGCTACTTTAGCTAAACCTCACAAATTTTAGTATATTATATTTTGTTTTTATCCAGTTCAAAATATTTTCTAGTTTCCTTTTCCATTGACCCATAAATTAAGAATTTACTGTTTAATTTTCAGATATTTGAAATTTACCTAAATACTATGTTGTTACTGATTTCTCACTTAATTTTGCTGTATATCTCAACACCTTAAAATTTATTGACTTATTTTATTTTCCAGCACATGGCCTATCTTTTTCAATGTATGATACGTACTTTTTAAATACTTTTATTGGTTCATTAATAGTCTCACATCATAATGTAGTTTACAGTAATAGTGACATACATATACACAGCACTTGATGGCTTTCCCCTGACTGCCTCCCCTTTCCCTCCTTCCCCATACACGGTATGGAAATTGACATTGGTATTTTCACATATCTAAAATAATGTCACTGGAAGTGTTTCCTTCATTAATCTTCCCCACCCTCCACCTTCCCCAAGACCACCTCCTCCATTATCTGAAATCCCTCTGGTATTCCCATTGCTCCCTACCTTCTGCATATGAGAGAAAACATATGACTTCCCTTTCTGTGGCTGGCTAATCCCACTTAACATTCTGCAGATCCATCCATCTTCCTGAAAATTACATAATTTTGTTCTTCTTAATTGCTGAGTAGAATTCCATTGTGTGTATATGCCATAATTTTGTAATCCATTCATCTGTTGATGGACACCAGGGTTGGTTCCATGATTTGGCTATTGTGAATTTTGCTTCTATAAATGTAGATATACATGAATCATGATAATATTCTGACTTCAGTCCCTTTGGAAAGATACCCTGGGGTGGTATAGCTGGGTCATATGGTAATCCATTCCCAGTCTTCTAAGGAATCTCCACACTGATATCCACAGCAGCTGTAAAGAGAAGCCATATTCTGTAGTTTGGGGATGTTGTGTTTCATAAATGTCAATTAGACAGTGATTGATGATGCTGTTCTTATCTTCTGTATTTATGCAGATGTTTTATCAAGATTTTCTATGAGTTACTTGCTGACAGAGTGCTAACATCTCTCTATATAGCCATGGAATTTTCTATTTCTCCCCTTAATTCTGTCTTTTTATTTTTACTTTATCTCTTTGTAGGCTCTATTATAATTCTTGTCTCCCTGATGAATTATTGTTTTTATCATAAACTATCCTCTGCCATTTTAAAAGGAACATTCAGTGATCTTAGAAAAGGAAGATATGAGCCGGGCGTGGTGGTGCATTCTTGTAATCCTAGCATTTGGGAGGCTGAGACTGGAGGATTTGGGTTCGCGGCCAGCCTCAGCTACCTAGTGAGGCACACCGCAACTTAGTGAGACCCTATTTCAAAATAAAGAATAAAAAATAGGGCTCAGGTATAGCGTGGAGGTAGAATGCCCCTGAGTTCAATCCCCAGTACTGCAAAAAAAAAAAAAGAAAAAAAAAGAAAAGGAAGATATGAAAACTGAAATTAAATGTACACACACACACACACACACACACACACACACACACACACACACACGGAAAGGAATTACCCAAGAAATAACATAAGAATATTTCCTATAAATTAAGGACAAAATTTACCAGATTCACCGGCTCTGACCTAGTATAATGAAGGTTAAGAGCTACACCAAGACTCATCATTGTGAGATGGCAGAGAGAGGGTTCTAGGAACCCCTTTCCCTTTGCTCAACTTCTGCCATGAGAGAAATCCTTGTTCAAGGAGAACAAACAGACTCCCTCCATTTAGGTGCCCAAGTCCTGTCCTCAGCTCCTCTGAATTTACCCCCTCCTGCTGCAGCATCCTGTCAAGGATTCAGTGCAGCTTTCTTACCCAGGCTTCTGGTCTGTGTGAATCTTTGAAATGCCCTGGGTACTCAAGCACTGAGGCGCCAAGAGTCTTTGTTTAACCACTTTAGCAAGTTAATCCCCAGGGCTGTGCTTTAAGTCTGGTACCAGATTTAATTGCGGATAATGTAGAGTGTGCTTTCTTAGGGGAACATATGTCCCTGCATGTGATAAAACCTAATGGGTGCCTCTAGAACGCTTATTAGCTGATACCCTTGAGCGGTTTGGGAAATAATTTTCAAATGAGGTATAATGAGTTCAGTTATTTTGGAGGGCATCCAAACGAGGGTACCCATACCCACAGAAAAGGCACTGGAAAGCAGTTGGGCCTGAGCCGGTGCCACTGAGGACGTGCTGCATGTGCTGCCCGATTAGGACAATCATTTACAGCCATAGTTTTCTGAGACCATACCAGCCTTGGGGTCAATCAGGTCTTAAAGAAGCATGCTCATATAAGCCGCTCTCAATACCCTCGCAGTCTTACTTTTATTCTAACCCATACCTCATCTCATTTAAAAGGTTGATCCTCCCATAGGCAATGGTTGGCTTCTGCTGCAGTTTCTAAATAAACCTTCTGCTCCTCAGCTCCCCAGCTTTGAACCTGGCAGACAGTGTTTCTCCAGGGGTCACAGCTTCTGCCCAACCCAGGATGGTCTGGCCGGCGAGAGAGCACACCTCTCCACATTTCCAATGAGAGTGCTATTCCTCCTGTTTCATATGCCTTCTCTCTGCTGAGGATATTTGAACAGGTTGAAACAGTCCTCTTTGCATTTGAAGACACTACCTGGAGTCTCTTCAAACGCCTTTGCTGTTTCTGGACTGATGCCCCAGGGGAGGGCCCAGGCTCTTGGCTGGATCTCAGAGAATTTTCTGCCTTCCTCGAGCAATACTCCCTCTTCTTAGCCTGTTCTCTTACTCCCAAGTGCACACATCTGAGATGGGAGCGTCTTTGTTTCCCACTTAACTCTAAAGACTAACAGTCATAGTCTTGGAGCTAATTTAAATGCTTTCTTGACTTTTTATTTAATCCCAGGAAGTCTTAAAGTCTTAGGCAATTTCTCTTGACCCAGATCTACCCCAGAGTTCTCAAAGGGGTGACTCAACCGAAGGCAACTCTTGGAATTCTTGTTCATCATAGTTAACATTGATGGAATACCCACCATGTGCCAGGCCCTGCTATGCAAGTAACTTACATGATCTTATTCAGTCTTCACCAAAACTCTGTGGACTCCCCGCTTCACAGGTGTCTTGGAGAATCTATGTCACTTTCCCTAAGTTTACACACACACACACACACACACAAAGAATAGATAAGCAAGAATTTGAACCCGTATCTCTATCACTACCATTTGGTCTCCCAGGAGACAGACCTAGAATACCAGCCTACTCACTGCCCCAAAGAGGGCACAGGGCAGAGAGCTTCCAGAAGCTCCACTTTCATCCAAACATCTGAACAATACGTACTTAAATGTCATTCCAATTCAGGAAAATGCTGGGGTGCTTATTTGTCATCACCATGGTGGTTAGCACAGCAAGGATAGAGGGGGAGCTGAGAAATGTCTCTGTCCTTAGAACTCTGAGAGACCAGATATACACACAAAGCAGTTAAGTACCATGTGACATGTCCTGATGCTTAGATAACAGAGAAGAGGGCAGAGCGGTGACAGAGTCAACAGGAAGTTACAATGCCAATTTAGGGCTGGCAGGAAGGTGGCCTTGGAATTCTAAGCAGTACCCATCTGAACCGAAGGCATCAGCAGGGCCAGGGTGAATGGGTGCAGAATTTTTCATGGAGGTGGTGAACTAGGGATACTTTTGGGTTGAATTAGTGAGACTTTGGATTTGTAGAGAGGAAGAGGGAGGACTCTCCAAGTAGAAGAAAACACAAACCAAAGCAGAAGAGAATGATGTGAGCATGTGGCAAGGCACTGGCATGGGCCAGGCTGGAATGGAGGAATGTAGCTCACGTGAGGGATGATCCATTTGAGAGGGATCTTGAGAGTTAGATTCAGAAGTCTAGAATTCAGAGTGAAGGCAACGAGGAACCACAGATGGTGTTTGGACATAGGAGAAGTAGGCAAACACACGTTCGATACATATTTTGTTTGTAGCATGGCTCATTTTGCCATATTGAATGACAATGACTGGAGTCACTATGTTAACATTAACCTCAGAATTAGATCCTATTATCTGTTCTGCCATAGGCGTACATTCTTCCTGCCCAAATTTTCATATTTTACCCTGAACTAAAGGAAAATCTATGGAGAAAGGGAGAGATTGCTCACTGGCTCAGAGGAAAGGGAGTTAGATGATCTTAATAATAGAGTCATCAGTTATTATAAGAACGTACCTGCCAAGAGTGACAGTGCTTTTCCAGCAAGCCAGAACTTGCTCTCTCTTAGATGGTGACAGACTCCCTCACAGACTCTTGTTCTCTGTGTCTTCTTTTCCTAGATTCAAAGCAGACTGTATTTTTCACTGTTTCCTCGGTCAGGAGGCTCTGCAGTTGATGTGGTATGAATTGATTTACAAACAACATTCAACTCTGTGTATGCAATGGGGTCACCCTGGCTCTGGACCAGATACAAGAAATACCTTATTTTTCTTTGTTCAACTTGATGAAGCAGCTGTTCTTGCTATAGAGCTGGGAAACACTGTGATGTCAAGAGACTTTTGCTGGGGGTAGATTTCGCCCATAAATTGATCATACTTTCAACTTCAGGGTGTGTCAGGTTCTAGGAGGGGTGAGGCCACTTTGGATCTTAGAGCTTTCTTTGCCTCTCTTCATAGAGCATGAACCATTATGGTGCTATTAGCATAGTGCATTATTTGTCTTTTCTCTCTGTGAGTGGCATGAGAAACTCTTGTTATCTCCTTATGTCACATTTAATAGTTGATATCGGTATCTTACAGCTCACCTGTATTGTTTGTTCTAGCTACCAACATTTAAGACTTGTATTGACAGACTTTCTTCTTCTTTTTTTTTTTTTTTTTTTCGGTACTGGGGATTGAAGGGATTGAACTCAGGGGCATTCTACCTCTGAGCTATACCCCCAGTCCTATTTTTATTCATTTTTTTTGAAACAGGGTCTCACTAAGTTGCAGAGGGCCTCTCTAAGTAGCTGAGGCTGGCCGTGAACCCGAATCTTCCAGTCTTAGCCTCCCAAGTACTGGGATTATAAGCGTGCACCACCATGCCTAGCTTTCCTCCTTCTTTTTGGTACTGGGGATTTAATTCAGAGGCATTCTACCTCCAAGTTATACCCTAGTTTTTATTTTGAAACAAGGTCTTGCTAAGTTGCTGAAGGTCTCACTAAGTTGCTGAGGCTATCCTGGAACCTGGGATATTCCTGCCTCAGCCTCCCAAGTACTGAGATTACAGGCATGCTCCACTACACTGGGCTCTGAGAAGCATATTCTTAAGATTACATATCACGTCCCCTCCCCACCACCCTGAATCAGAGAAGCCCAGCTGATGCCAAAAGAGAATAGAAAGCTAATGTACCTTGCTTCTATGGTTTGTGTCCTGTTATTTTAGAACCTTGAATCTGCGCTATCCAGGAAAGCAAATGGCCCAATGAGGAAAAGACTATCTTCTAAGCCAACCAGAACTAAATCCAGGCTCATGCTTCTCCCCAACCCCTCAGTTTCTCCCTTTCTACATGACTTGTAGACCACAGGTGGGCAAGAGATAGATGGAGACAATCAGAGGTGTGTGGCAGCCTAGAATGGCTAGTTGTAAAATAAAAAGTACCATGATAGGGTGAGAGACAGGGAGAAGGCTGAGAACAATGCATGCTGGGAGAGTGTGTGGCCTTCTATGCTCTACTTTTTAAAATAGAACCGTGGACTGCCACAGTCTCTCTCTTACAAGCCACAAATAATGTGGTTAGAGCAGAAGTCCCAGCCTAATGCTCAGACACATCTGAGTTAGGTAAATATCTGGAAGACCCCGTGGTCGGGTGGTGTTCATCAGTTTACCCTATAGCACTGCTTTGCTCCAAAGGAAAGTGAGGAGGCATGAAGATTCTGCCACAGTCTGTCGGCAGGTGCCAGCCCTGAACATATTGTTCTCTTTTCAGTATGAATAGGTGGGAATGTGCCCAGAGGGATCCTAAGAAGAGAATATTGCAAGATAAGGGAAACAGAGCTTTTCCATTAAAACTTGAAGCAAGAAAATAAGTAAGAGGACGTTTTAGCAGAGATATTTTCGGTATCTTCAAGATGAGTGGGCAGTCATAGCCACTGTGAGACTGAAGCCAGGGACCATCAGAAGAAAACAGACTGGGGTTTGCAAAGATTGATATAAGAATGAGGGAAAATGTACCAAAACTACAATAACAGAATTAAATCAATACTAAGGAAGGTAAAGACAGAGAAGACTCTAAAGTAGAAGATAAAATAAGAAGGAAAAGAACCAAGACAAAAATGTTGAGTGAGAAGACAGACAGCACCAGCTAATCTAGGAGTTATATTTATTTCCAATGAATGAATTGAACATAAATACTGAAAATAGTGGTCAAATATGTGAGAGAAGACAACTTTTGTGAGCTAAAGAAGATCTGAGATAAAATTACAGGATTCATGCAGAGATATATCTTGTAAAATGTTTTGAGGTTACAGTGTAGAGAAAGAATCCTTCAGACATGTAGATAGAAATGAACAGTTTCTAACAGGGAAATTGGGCTCAGACTTAACTTTTAAGACTAAACACTATTCATGGAAACAAGGTTGTTATCTCAAGAACTATGTATTCACACAGTGTAATGTTTATGTGTGGAGACAGTAGCAATTCTTTTTTAGATTTACAAGAAATCAAAAAAAATACACCCTCCATAATCCTTTCTTAAGAAAAATATGTAAATTTGCCATCCAGTTGATCAACAGGTGAATTGGCACGGGAATCCATGCGTGCGCATGCAGGCACACACACACACACACACACACACACACACACACATACACACACACACACACACACACCATAGAAAAATAACTTGCAGTGAACATTGGAATCTATTAAAAATATAGAATAAATAATTGTCTTGAATATTACCATACAGTATGCAGAAGCTAATATATGTTGTTGAGAAAAAGATAAACCTAGGTCTGGAAACTTTAAACTAGATTTACAGAGTCTGATAAATGAGAAAGAATACATTCTAAGTTCCTCATAATAAGCTGATATCTTTTCTATAATTGAAAGTTATTGTTTACCATGACACAATGTTTTCTCTGTGTAGTTTTAGTTTGAAAGCCATTTCTCCAAGAGAATATTTTTGAGGCCAGTTTATCTCTAAAACTGAAATTATTACTAGATTAGATGGGAAATGTGTATAGCTTCCATTGGCAATGAAGGAAATTCTAATAAGCTGAGACTTTCAGAAACTACATAAAGAGACAAGTATATAAATGGGTTTCTCTTCTTGTTGGATTTTTTTCCCTCAAGCCTCAAGAAAAATGCTGGCATCAGGAAAGCAAGCAGTAGTCAGTGGAAACAAACTAGGATGACTTTAGCAGGATAAGTTTTTCCTATTTGATCTAAAAAGATGTTCTGTTCCTTTATTGCTTATGAGTTTTCTTAGGAATTCACAAATCACAGTTGAGCTGATGAAGAATTCTGAAATAGAATTTTTTTTCTCTATAGTTTTGTCCTTTGTGGAAGTTTTTATTTGAAGTGGGAGGGAATAGGAATCTCATGAATTCTTACATGTGCCATACTTCACAGACTAGGTGTGGGATGAAAAAAATGGAAATTTTGTCCACGATGAATATAAGAAAAATTATAACTATTACAAAATATTAAAGTTTTAGCCTCCTTGTTCCTCCTTTACCCTAATAGTTAAAATATTATCTTTGCTGAATTTATATCTATACCCACCTTAGTTGTCTTGTTTTTGTTGTTGTTGTTGTTGTTTTTTGCGGTACCGAGGATTGAACCCAGGGGCATTCTAGCCCTGAGCTACACCCTCCACCCTATTTTTTAGTCTTTATTTTGAAACAGGGTCTCACTAAGTTGCAGAGGGTCTCACTAAGTAGCTGAGGCTGGCAAAGAACCCGGATCCTCCTGTCTCAGCCTCCCAAGTACTGGATTACAAGCGTGCGCCACCACACCCGGCTCACCTTAGTTGTCAAAAGAAAAAAAAATTGCTAGAAGAGATTTGGAGGAACCCATAGTATTGTTGTGCAAATATTTGATTACTAGGAAAAATATTGCTGACACATTATTTTTAGCAAAATTAGAAGATACAGTCATGGCCAGTAACCCTTGTCCCTGTCCTATAACTCTCCAAAAATGCTAGTTAATTTGAGCATTAAGTGTTAACAACTTGTCTGTGGTTTCCTGTTTTTAATGTTTCAAGTGTTTGAGAAGATTGGATGCAGTGAGGATTATTTAGAATTATATAGGACTATTTATAGAATGTAAATTCTCCAAAACCATTAATCATCATACTCTAAAGCGTTTGCACAGCATGCATTTGCTTATTTTACACACACTGCAACTCATGCAGAGTAGAAAATTTGAAAGATGTATGATATCTGCATGTATAAATGACCAACTGACAGTACTATCTAATAACTTACAGTAGACCAGCTCTCTGCTAGTTGTATGGGAACCTGAGAGTAAATAGGAAGCTTAGTCTTTCTGCTCAATGAAGTGGGAAGCTAATTAGGGAGACCAGGGTGACATCTCAAAACAAATAGCAACAATCAAGTGTTAACCTGAATTCCATTGTCTTCCCTGTGCCTATATTTTTCCATCTGTAAACAGGAATAATCAAACTACTTATCCCAACAGGGGCTGGCACATAGTCAGTGCTCAGTAGAAGTTAGCTCATCATCACTGTTCTATACAGTATTATTAATTTGTGATTGTAATAGAAAGTAAGTGACAGAAGTGATTAGTGTGTGCTGCAGCATAGGATGGTTTAACTGAAGAACTGAGACTGGAGCTGGGCCTTTAGTGATGGGTAAGTGTCCCTAGCTGGAGACCTGAGCAACAGGGAGGTCACCCGAGGGGGGGAGGATGGTGCTGGAGAGGTGTGTGGGTTGCTGCCTCTACGGTTAAAATAATAGCCTGGCTGGTTCACGGGCGTGGATTGCCTTTGTGGGAAAGAGAGCTGAATAGATAGGGTGGGGTGAGATTATGGAGGCTTTACAAGTCAGGCAAAGGAGTTTGGCTTTCAATATGACCAACAGTGAACTGGCTGTACTTGAGTGAATGGAGTGATGTGATAAAGCAAAGTGTGGTCACAGGATGTAGGACGGTGGGAAGGAGTGATCGCTAAAGTTGGGCCAGAGAGAAGGCTGTGGCAAAGGCCCCGCCGAGCTGCAATCAAGGCTTGGCTGTCAGAATAGAGTAAGAGCCAGTGCCAGGGAACTAGGAAAGAGGAACTGATGAGCCCTGGGAAAGACGGCAGAGCAGAGGAAGAGAGCAGAGTTACACCCAGGGATCTGGTGCCACATCCGAGCCAGGCACAGAGTTTACAGTTGATACATGCATGTGCGTTGACGAAACAGTTGATGTCTAATGATTGCTGAGGCTGCTGAAAATATGAGATTTATGGGGACCATAAGCATATGGCCAAGTAGAGAGCAAAGATTAACAATTGAGAAAGAATTCTAAAGACAGTGGTGTCCTCTCCACTGGTCTTTCAATTATTTCTATTATGTTTGCATGCCTGCTGTGTAGAAAATTACCAAACACATGTTGAAGAGTCTAGGACTATAATCACCTGTTTGCCTCTGTGTGTCTTTCACTGGTCCATGTGGTGCCCGAGAGCAGCACTGCATCATATTTACATAAAGTAACTGTATCCATTGAGGTCAGATCCTGATGCCACCACGTCCAGCCATGCCTGGAGTGAGTTTCTGAATCTCCCAATGCTTTAGTTTCCTTGCGGGTAAAGTGAAATAATAATAGTACCTCAGTCTACTATCATTATAGTATCCCAGTGTGACATAATAATATCACAACATGAGATTTAAATGAGTTATATACATTAAGAGCTTAGAACAGTGTTTGGTGAATGCTAGGAGTTACTTGGGAGAAGTTGTGTTTACCGTGGTGGTAGGTCTTGGTGTAGTGGTGGTGGTGGGTCTTGGTGAGGTGGTGAGGGTAGTAGCTCACTTTTCTCCAGTGAACGTAAACCATTGTTCCCATTGTACATGAATGTAACCCATTGTTTAGTAAACAGATCTCCAGCCAGCATGTTGATCAACAAAGGTGATTCCTAGCCTGGCATGGTGGTACATGCCTATATTCCCAGTCCTTGGGAGGCTGAGAAAGGAGGATTGCATGTTTGAGGCCAGCCTGAGCAATTTAGTGAGACCCAGTTTCAAAAAATAAAAAGAATGCTGAGGGTGTAGTTCAAACATAGAACACCCCTGGGTTCAATCCCCAACACCAAAAAAAAAAAAAAAAAAGTAACCCCTGTTCCTGTGTGAGACCTCATGTACAATACTAAAAGTGGAAAGAGCAAACATTGGAGAGTGTTATGGCTGGAACTCTTGCTTACATGGAATGTCACCTTGGTTCACAATTCACATAAAAATAATTTCATTAAAACAATGCTATGCAAATTACATTCTTAGAGCTACAACACTGAAAGAGTGAAACATTAAGTGCCTATTATTTGCAAAAGCATAAGGTATAAAGGACGCAGGTACCTCACACGAGTTCAAGTGACCCGAGCTTCAGGCTGAGCTCTCTTAAATCATGTGTCTTCTGGCCACCCATGCTGGCTTTTATTCTAGTTCTGAGACTGCAGGCAAGTTATATCCTACGCCCTGGGAAGTGGCAAGTATGGTTGGAACATCAAGTATAGACTGTCAAAGGAATCCTCTCCATCTCTTGACTGGAAACTAGAAAGTATTAGAGTGCTTTCTGGCATGTGGGCTTCTCCAAATGCTTTCTGGAATGGGCCATTCAGTTAGTAAATCAATGACAAACATTTGGGCATATGAAGAAAAGTCCCCTTTGTTTTTCTAGGAACTAGTCCTAATTTGTATCATATTTTGTTTTGTTTGTTCCAATTGTGCTTTATAATTTATAATCGCATTTCCCTTCCAGGTGTACCAGAAGGCAGGCAGGATGTGATGCCAACTTCAACTCTTAGCATTTTTCAAAGGGGCTGGAAGGCTCAGGGACTGGAGAATGGGAATCTTTTCAGTATAGAAAAGAAAAACATGTCTAGCAAAGGCTGACAACCTGAACTTGATTAGTGTTTTCCATGACATAAAAGAGATGCCGCCTCCAATAGAATACTCTGGCTTTACCTACTTTGGGCTCGCATCCAGATGCTCCCTAGAGCAATTTGCTGACCGCCCAAAATGCTAAGTCTGGGGCTTATGTCATGGTTCATGGCAGGATGCAGGTCCTCTTCCCGGAACCAGCCCCAGAACATGGTGTCATGGAGACTACAGAACCCCACACCCACATTTGGCTGAAGGCCACACAACCCCTCCAGTGCTAACCAAGAAGCTTTTTAATTCACATTTCTAGAACAGAGCCTAACCTGAAGCAGTGGAGGCTGGTAGAGGGTTCTCTGCATGTTTCTGTGTCTTATCTTTACCATAGAATCAGAATTGCATCTTTTACTACCTCTGTGTCTGCTCAGCAAGAGATGTAGGGAACAGTGAGCTTCAGGAATGCCCCAAACATTCTTAAAAAGAGTGAGAATCTATCTAAGGAACAGAAGTAAGCAAAGTGCAACTATCCAGGAAATGGGGATATGTGATTGGGGAAGGAACTTGACAGAGATATTCTATGTGTGTTACATTGATTTTTTTTTTATTCATCTTGTGAAGTTCCATCCTGTGCTAGTTTCAAAAAAATTTTTGAAAGCCAGCTATATTTTAATTTAGTTGTGCACTGGATTACTTCTATTAATACCAAGAATAGCTTGGTTTTAGAAAGTGTTTTTCTTTAATCCATTATCTTTGAGGAAATTTGATTGTAGGATTCATGCATTCATTTATCCAATAAATCCTTACTTTATGACTTTTATCCTTCGGGCACTATCCTGAAAACCAGAGATATATTAGTAAATGTGTTCAGGTCCCTGCTTGAGTGGTGCTTACATTCTAACTGGGGGAGACCAACAAGACAAGCATGACAAAATGTTAGGCGATAACAAGTGTCATGGTAGATTAAAGCGGGGAGGGTGTGGGCAAGAAGGAGGAGGGGAGACCTTCATGAATAGATCAGAGGTCTGGAGATCTGGAGGAAGGGCATTGGGTATTCCCAGCATGGGGAATAGCTGGGGCATGGTCACTAAGGTTGGGATGAGATTGGCAAGGTGCAGGAATGAAAATGGTTCTGTGGCTGAAATGTACAGGAGAGTCTAGTATAGGTTTATAAAGGCCTTAGAGGCTCAGGTAAGTGCCACAGGAAATCACTGGAGGATTTTTAATCGGGGAAGTGATAAAATCTGATTTAGAAATGATAATACCATTAAAGATTACTAAAAAATACTTTTTAAAAAGTCAATATTATGAGCCAGGCGTGGTGGCACAGGCTTGTAATCCTAGTACTTGGGAGGCTGAGACAGGAGAATCACAGGTTCTCGGCCAGCCTCAGCTACTTACTGAGGCCCTCCTCAACTTAGTAAGACCCTGTTTACAAGAATGAAAAGTAAGGCTGGGGATAGCTTGGAACTAGAATGTCCCTGGGTTTATCCCCAATACCACACACACACACAGAAATCAATATTTCATTTTATATGTTTTAGGAAAAAGGAAGAGAATTAGCATTTATTGAATACCTTTTATGTACTAAGCATTGTTTCAGACACCTCCTCTAGGTTTCATGTAATTTTAGAATGATCATCTAGGTAATCATTCTTAGTATCTCTATTCATCCAGATGATCAAACTGAGGTTTGGAGACATGAAGTAACTCACCACAGGCCACATAGATAGAAAGTGAGAATTCAGCCCTTTATGAAGTATTTCTATTACACTGTGGTCTTAGCACTTGAGGTTTAGAACAGTGCCTTGGACCATACAAGATGTTCTATACATCTTTGTTAAATGAATTAAAACCTAAACTTTTTCACCTAAAAATTCTTTCTTATTTTTAACCACAAATCACAAAATGATGATTTCTGGTAAGATGTAAATAAAAATAATAATCCTATTTTAGTGAAGTTCTGAAAACGTTTAGGCATCGCCTAGAAAAACTTAGGACTTATGCTTAAATTAGAACCCAGAGCTGTGTGATGGTGCACTCCTGTAATCTCAGTAGTTAGGAGGCTAAGACAGGAGAATTGCAGGCTCAAGGCCAGCCTCAACAATATAGCAAACCCTCACAACTTAGCGAGATCCTATTTCAAAGTAAAAATAAAACAGCCTAGAGACAGAACACTTTTGTGTTCAATCCCCATACACACACACACACACACACACACACACACACACACACACACACACACAATTAGAAGCCAGGTCACAGTTCTATCACATGGAAACAAAATCCATTTAGGTTTTTTTTGGCGGTACTATTTTTTGTTCTTTATTTTGAAACAGTGTCTCACTAAGTTGAAGAAGGCCTCAGTAAGTATCTGAGACTGGCTGTGAAGCTGCAATCCTCTTGTTTCAGCCTCCCAAGTACTGGGATTACAAGCATGCACCACCATGCCTGGCTCAGTTTTCTTACACTGCAGAGAATTTAATACAGGGAATTGTACATATTCAAAATTGTTGGAAAGGCTGGAGAAAGGGTATGGAGCTGGAACTCCAGATGGCTCCCATAATGATTTGTTAATCTGACCTGCCAGGGAAGCCCTGTCTGCCTCCTGCTACCACCAAGAACATGTGTGAGTCAGGAGGCTGCTGCTCAGCCTGATGTCTTCAAGAATATTTCACCTTAGCTGCAACGTAGCAGTCAGGACAACTTCCAACTGCCACCAGAAGAGCCACTCAGCCGTCACGCAGCTGGCGTCTGGCCCTGGAGCTTTTCCTGCTGTGGAAAATCTCCTCTCTGCATAGACTGTTGCACAAACCCACTTGCCCACAACAATAGAAGCTTCAGGAAACATAGTGCCTCCTCACTTCCACCTTTCAGATCTCCCACAAGGGCATCTAATTGGAGAATTGATTTGTAAACCAATGTATTTTTTTTAGCTTTCCAGTCTGTGCACCATGGATAGACAGCAGAATGTATGATGAGTGCCAGTTTCTCAGATCCACACCATCTTCCCTTCCCCATTGCAGTGTCCACTGTTGGGCAAAGCAACATCAAAACTTAGACATTGCGGCCAATGCGGTAAAGGCTCTGGTTGACTTGGATACAGCTACCTTTGCAGGATAAAGGGTTTATTAGAAGTTTCCTGGGCGAGGAGCTTCTTGGACTTGTGTAGCATTTCTGCCCTCAAAGAAGAGTGAATTGAGGATTTAGGTTATACCCTTTAGGGTTCTCAGAACAACACAGTGGGATTATGGTTCATATGCTTTCTTTCTTTTTTTTTTTTTAGTATAATTTTATTAGTGCATTGTAATTATACAATATAGTGACAGTCAAAGTGATACATTCATACATACACTCATTACTTGGTGTATTTCCCTCCTCATTGCACCCTGCTTCCTCTCCATCCAGGTTAGTGAGATTAGTAGTAATACTTTTATATATAAGCATAACTTCATTATTATTATTATTATTATTATTATTATTATTATTACCACTAATACTACTACTTGGTACTGGGGATGGAATCTAGGGACATTCTACCACTGAGCTACACCCCTGTACCACCTTCTTTTTTTTTTTTCTTTTTGAGACAGGTTTTCACTAAGTTGCTGAGTGTCTTGCTAAGTCACTGAGGCTGGCCTTGAACCTGCAATTCTCCTATCACAGCCTCCCAAGTACTTGGATTACAGGCATGTGCCATCATGCCCAGCTTGAACATAACATTATTTGATCATGTGCTTTCTTAATAATCTTGCCAAATATTTAACTGAGCTCAAAAGCATCTGTGGGAAGTAGGTCTAAGAAGCCTGAGAACTTGGGTCTTAGAGGACCTGTCACCAACCACCAGCTTCTAGAGAAGCCCACATGGGATGGGGGGCCTCCCAGGCCTCTCCTCTGTATCACAGCTCACCTCCATAAGGAGCTTATTTGCAAAGGTGACTTGATGGGGTTTAGAGAGGCCAGTACAGGGCAGAGGTCACACCTGAGCCTTCAAGAGTTTAGACTGAGACGACGCTTGAGAATGTTCCATGATGGCTGGGACACGACTCTTCTCCTTGAGTCCTTGCTGAAGACTGGCTTGAGTCCTGGCTTGAAACATTAATGTTTCTCTGATTTCGGTCCCTTTGGAAAGACACCCAGGAGTGGTGTAGCTACATCATATGGTGGATCCACTCCCACTTTTGTGAGGAATTTCCACACTGCTCTCCATAGTAGCTGAACAAATTTGCAATCCCACCAACAGTGTAGAAGAGTTCCTGTTTCCCCACATCCTCACCAACATTTATTGTTTTTTGACTTCTTGATTATTGCCATTTTGATTGGGATTAGATGGAATCTCAATGTAGTTTTGATTTTCATCTCCTTGATTGCTAATGATGTTGAACATTTTTTTCATATATCTATTGGCCATTTGTATTTCTTCTTTTGTGAAGTGTCTGTTCAATTCAGTTGCCCATTACTTGATTGGGTTATTATTATTTTTTTTTAGTGTAAAGTCTTATAAGTTCTTTGTATATTCTAGATATTAGTCCTCTATCAGAAGAATAGCTGGCAAAGATCTCCTATTCCATTACAAAACTATGGGATATGTACACAATGGAATTTTACTCAGCCATAAAGAAGAACAAAATCATGTTATTTGCAAGGAAATGGAGAGAACTGGAAAACATTATGTTAAGTGAGATTAGTCAGTCACAAAAAGTTAAAAATCAAATGCTCTCCCTAATATGTGGAAGCTAGGGAGAAAATGGGACATAAGAGAGACTCCAGATGAAGGAGAATTCTTAGGTGAACAAAGAATTTGATTTAATGGAAGGTGATGGGGGGAGGGGGGGACACCCTAATGAACATGATGTACTTACAAGATCACATCAAAGTCAATCACTAAACTGACCTTGAGAAGGAGGGAGAAGGAGGGAGGGGGGTGGAAATTGGGGAAGGGTTAATGAGAAATGTGTGCATGGATGTCTTTACCTATACTAGCTTGTACCCAACAAAGATGTGTGATTAACCCTGTTGTACCCAAGAAATGTATAAAAATCCATGC
>PVLC010011449.1:9226-21188 GCA_004027655.1 Graphiurus murinus
GCACGCTTGTAATCCCAGCATTCGGGAGGCTGAGACCGGAGGATCCGGGTTCGCGGCCAGCCTCAGCTACCTAGTGAGGCACTCTGCAACTTAGTGAGACTCGGTTTCAAAATAAAGAATAAAAAATAGGGCTGGGGGTATAGCTCGGAGGTAGAATGCCCCTGAGTTCAATCCCCAGTACCGCAAAAAAAAAAAAGAACATGACTATCTCAACGAACCGAGTTTGTCTTAGGTGTCTGGCAGGGCTGGACCAATAAACATGCTGGACAGGAAGAAAAATAAGAGGGGAGAAGGGTCTTTCCACTCCAAGTGGGATGTTCCATCATAGTGCACCCACCAAAAGATGGAAAACAGCCAAGACGGGAAGAGAACAACAACAACAACAACAAAAGAATTTAGATCTCAGCCGAGGGGCCCGTCCAAAACGGCCGGGCCCTACCTGGTACTGGGAGAGGGACGTGTCCTCACTGCCGCCGCTGAGGCTCCGCAGGCGAACCACCAAGAACGAGCTCCCCTCTCGGTCCCACAGGAAGAGCTCGCCGCCGAGGCCGAAGACCAGGTTCCTGGTCAGCAACTGCGGCGGCAGAGGGGGCGACGGGGGCAAGGACGAAGAAGCCGGCTTCTCGGCGTCTGCGGAGCTCTGGTTCTTCAGTCCCTCGCGGAGCCGCAAGAACACAACGTGGTTAGGAAGCCAGGTCTGCCACAGCTCCGAGTCGCCTGCGGAGCCCTCGGCGGCCGCCATCTTGACCCAACTGCCCTCCTCGCGCCAGTTGCTCAGCCCGCCGCCGAGCGCAGCCAATCCGCGGCTAGACTCCAAATGCGCCGGCCAATCATCAGTCTGGGATCCCGGAAACACTGGCCGGTCGCTGGGGGCGGGGACAAGAGGAGATAGCCCATCAGGAGGGGGCATCGCCAGAGGAGAGCCAATCGCCAGCCAGTATTTATTCTGACACCTAAAGGGTGGGACGTGGTCCACTGAGTGTTTATGCAGACAGCGTTGGTGCTGCTGGAAGTCGGCTGTCTGGAGGAGACACCGAGACCTGTGTATCCAAGTTGCTTCCTGAGATTTACCTCTCTCTACCCAGGTTGAGTTGACTTCACAAATGTCACCACTTCATCCTCCAGACCTTGCGTTGCCCAAATCGGTCTTCGCGCACGGCGGGCAGGGAAGACAACACTTCCCAGAATTCCGTGCTACCGGAGCGCGGCGTGCACCAGAAACTCCAACTCCCAGAGTTCCATGCGCGCGCGAGGGGGCGGAGCTTTGGCCACAGCGGGGGCGGGGCTCCCCCGGGGTTCCCCAGAAGAGATGGCGGAGCCTGCGGGGTCGCAGCGACGCTCGCTGTACAAACAGGTGGGCTCGCCGCCCTGGAAAGAGGCTTTCAGGCAGGTGAGTGTGGGGTTTGGGCCAGGGTCCCTCCTGTAATCCATCCCCAAGGGCCTCCCTTGTCCTCTGTGAAGCAGGTGCCGGGTGCGCCTTGCCAGTGGAGGTGGATCTCTAACCCAAGCCTCCTACGGGAAGGTCTTGGTACTGGCCACCACCGAGACTGCCAGCTACTATTAAGTAGACCCGGAGAGAGGAACGTTGCATAGGTACGACACGCGAGATGGAAATTATTTCTATCCTATAGAGGAGTCATTTCAGCTTCAGCCTCTTCTGAAGTCAGCGTCTTTCCTAATAAGCAATACTGCCTGTGTCTGTCTGTCTTTCTCTCTCTCTCTCCCTCTCCCTCTCTCTTTCTCCCTCTTCCTCTCTCCCTTTCTCTTTCCCTCCCTCTCCCTCTCTCCTTCCCTCCCTCCCTCTCTCTCTCTTCCTCTCTCCTGGAATCATGAAAGTGGTGGATCTCACCCAGGAAAATAATCAGATACTAGAAAGACTGTGTACAGCATGGTTTCTCAACCGTGACTTTAGGCATTTTGAGGAACATAATTGTTGTCAAGGACTGTTCTGTACATTGTAGTTATTTAGATGCAGCATCCCTGGCCTCTACCACCTAAATGCCAATAGTCTTACTCCTACAGCTCTGACAACCAAAAAATGTCTCCCAAGCCTTGCCACACGTCCCCTAAGGGATGAAATCTCCTTGAAAAACATTGTTGTACTGGAAGGCAGTTACCACAGCCATCTCTAAAGTAGCAAGAATTTGGAAGCAAGCTGGGCATAATGGCACACACCTGTAATCCAGTACCGGGGAGACGGAGACAGGAGGATCACAGGTTCAAGGCCAGCCTCACCAATTAAACAAGGCCTTTGGCAACTTAGTGAAAGCTTGTTTCAAAATGAAAAATAAAATAGGGCCTCCTATACCTTAGAAGTAGCTATATGACGCTAAGGACTGGAAAAAGATATGCAAAAATAGGAATATAGTGGAAATTTTGTCTTTAAGTTTTCTCTTTAATTTTACCAACTAACGTGAGGTCTTTGTTGTTGTAACTGATCCTCCCTCCACCGCCCCCCCCCCCCAATCTTGCTGTTTTATTTTTTTCTCAAGGGATGCCTGGAGAGAATGAGGAACAGCCGAGACAGGCTCCTGAACAAATACCGCCAGATTGGGAGCAATATGCCAAGGAGAGCTCAAAACACCCTTCTAGTGCAAGAGGTGATGGAAGAAGAGTGGAAATTGTGGCAATCAGGAGAGAACTGTCCAGAGGCCCTGGCTCAGGTCAGGCTTGGATGTGTGTTTTCAGCAAGGGGGTTACACCACAAAGAACTCCTGCCCTCTTTGTACCTGTTTACCCATGTTCTCTAAACCCAGCCATTCAAGAACCCCCAGCTAACAGCCTTTGACCAGACTTTTTTTTTTTTTTTTATAGTCGAAAGTATTTTATTTTTAGAGATGTCACCTTTGGAATTAAAAATAACTAGTATATTTATTTAAGATTACAGGTAAGCCGGGTGTGGTGGCGCACGCTTGTAATCCCAGCATTCGGGAGGCTAAGACAGGAGGATCCGGGTTTGCGGCCAGCCTCAGCTACCTAGTGAGGCCCTCCGCAACTTAGTGAGACCCTGTTTCCAAATAAAGAATAAAAAATAGGGCTGGGGGTATAGCTCGGAGGTAGAATGCCCCTGAGTTCAATCCCCAGTACCGCAAAAAAAAAAAAAAAGATTACAGGTAACTTAAACTTTTGGCTATGAAACTATCTTTTAAATTTTTTTTTTTTCGTGTTATCAAATCCAGGAGTGTTCTGCTTCTGAGCTATACCCTCAGTCCCCTTAAAAAAATTTTTTTAGACGGGGTCTCACTAAATTGCTGAGGCCACTGTAAAACCTGCGAACAGCCTCCCAAGTACTGGAATTACAGGTGTGCAATACTGAGCCAGCTATTCTATTTTGTGTGTGTATGTGGTACTGGGGATTGAACCCAAGGGTATTCTACCTCTGAGCTACACCCTCAGCTCTTTTTATTGAATCAGGGTCTTTCTACACTGGTGAAAGTTTCACTTCGTTTCCTGAAGCTGGCCTTGAACCTACTGTCCTCCTGTCTCAGCCTCTCAAGTACTGGCTCAGCGTGTACATATGTGTGTGTGTGTGTGTGTGTGTGTGTGTGTGTGTATATTTTTTGTGTGTGTGGTACTAGAATTGAACCCAGGGTCGTTCTACCTCTGAGCTACAATCCCAGCTCCATTTTTTATTCTTTATTTTGAAACAGCGTCTCAGTTGCGGAGGGCCTCACTAAGTAACTGAGGCTGGCCGCAAACTAGCGTGTGCCACCATGCCCGGCTCTCAGCATTTTTTTTTTTTTTTTTTGCGGTACTGGGGATTGAACTCAGAGCATTCTACCTCCGAGCTATACCCCCAGCCCTATTTTTTATTCTTTATTTTGAAACCGAGTCTCACTAAGTTGCGGAGGGCCTCACTAGGTAGCTGAGGCTGGCTGCGAACCCGGATCCTCCGGTCTCAGCCTCCCGAATGCTGGGATTACAAGCGTGCGCCACCACGCCCGGCTCTCAGCATATTTTTAATAATTCTTTTTTTTTTTTTTTTTTTCAGTACTAGGGGATGGAACCCAGGGGCATTCTACCTCCGAACTATACCTCCAGCCCTATTTTTTGTTCTTTATTTTGAAACAGGGTCTCACTAAGTTGCAGAGGGACTCACTAGGTAGCTGAGGCTGACCTCGAACCCGTATCCTCCGGTCTCAGCCTCCCCAATGCTGGGATTACAAGCGTGCGCCACCACGCCCGGCTTATTTTTAATAATTCTAAAATTAATTTTTGAAGGTATGGGGAAAGATCAGGGAGTTGAGTTAACATTTCAGGGCCTCTAGTGGATTTTGCTCAGTTTAGTCAGGTTCGTAACGGTTCATAAAAAAATCATGTTTTATGAAATCAAAGTGATGAAAAAAACATTTAAGCTGGGATCATCCCATTCAAGAAAGACTGAAAATGTCGCATGTAAAAATAAGATAACACAATCAAAGTACACTCATAAGACCCTATGCTTTGTAGCAGAAATACAAAATATATGTAATATAAAAACAATTTGGACCAGGCGTGGTGGTGCACACTTGTAATCCCAGTACCTGGGAGGCTGAGACTGTAGGATCCGGGTTCGAAGCCAGTCTCAGCTACTTAGTGAGGCCCTATTTCAAAATAAAGAATAAAAAATTGGCCTGGGGTGGAGCTGTAAGGTAGAATGCCCCTGGGTTCAATCCCTAGTACTGCAAAAAAAAAAAAAAAAAAAAAAAAAAAAAAAAAATTAAGGGAGGGGGGCTACTGAACCCAGGGGCATTCTATCTCCAATCCACCCCAGCCCTTTTTTACTTTTTATTTTGAATCAGGGTCTTGCTAAGTTGCTGAAGCTGATCTCAAACTTGTGATCCTCCTGTTTCAGCCTCCAAGTTCTAGCATTACAGGTGTGCACCACCATACCTGGCTACATAAAAGCAATTCTAACCACTTACTAAACACCAATCACTTGCCAGGCACCATGCTAGATGCTTACAATCATGATCTCTAATTCTAAAAACCATTTTTAGGTTGATAGTTATAGCTGTTTTTAGTTTTGTGGGTTTTTTTTTTTTTTAACTGATGAGGAAAATTAAGCTTATTAAAGCTGAATGAATCATCCAAGGCCATATAGCTGGTAGGTGGCAGAACTGGGGTTTGAAGCTAAATTTTTCTTCCACACCATTCAATGATACTGTAAGAAAAATGGCAGAAGCCGGGCGTGTTGGCGCATGCTTGTAATCCCAGCATTTGGGAGGCTGAGACTGGAGGATCTGGGTTCTCAGCCAGCCTCAGCTGCTTAGTGAGGCCCTCCGCAACTTAGTGAGACCCTGTTTCAAAATAAAGAATAAAAAATAGGGCTGAGGCTGTAGCTCAGAGGTAGAATGCCCCCAGGTTCCATCCCTAGTACCACAAAAAAAAAAGAAAAAAGAAAAAAGAAACAGAAAAAGAAAGAAAAATGGCAGAATAAACTGCACTTAATATCTTAGCCAAATTCATTTGTAAAATCTCAGACATGGCCTGCAACTTTTTTTTCACTTATTTATTTATTTGTTTATGTTTGGTACTGGGGGTCGAACCTAGGAACATTCTACCTCTGAGCTACACCCCTAGTCCTATTTTATTTTTTAGTTTGAAATCAGGTCTCACTTAAGTTGCTCAGGTTGTCCTCAAACTTGTGATCCTCCTCTGTCTCAGCCTCCCAAGTACTGGGATTACAGGCAAGCCGTACCATACCCAGCTGCCTACTATTCTTATATGGCAATATCTGTCTTTCATGCTACTAAAAAAACAAGTTTATTTGGGTACTTAGTATGAGTCTGGAAAACAAAATGTTATCACAGATAACAATAATAAGCTACTCTTGTCCTCATTCCCAAGGTTTTAGAGCCTATTACACAGAACAAGAAGCCCTCTGCTACAATTCTAAAAATGATTCAAATAGGAGAGTATTCTATTTAGTTAGAAACACAAGGATCTGAAACCCCATTTCTGTATAGTAAGATCCAGCCTGCATTTGTCAGAGAGGCTATTAAACCAAGAAGTCCCTGGAGAAATCCCATTGTGTTGACAAAATTCAACTTGACGGAAGCATTTGCACAAACAGGAAACAAAGCGAGGCCCTGCCACAGAGCCCTAAGTCCTCGGGTCAACATCCTTGCATGCCATCCATATTCCCTGATGTCTGTTTTTTGTTTTTGTTTGTTTGTTTGTTTTTTGAGGTACTGGGGATTGAACTCGGGGGCAGTCTACCTCCGAGCTATACCCTCAGCCCTATTTTTTATTCTTTATTTTGAAACTGAGTCTCACTAAGTTGCGGAGTGCCTCACTAGGTAGCTGAGGCTGGCCTCGAACCCGGATCCTCCGGTCTCAGCCTCCCAAATGCTGGGATTACAAGCGTACGCCACCATGCCCGGCTCCCTGATGTCTGCTTGATGAAACATCACAATCACCATGGGGTTTACTTTCCTGCAGTCTTCTGTCGACTTTGCTGACACCCCAAAACCCAAACAGGTACTGAGAAGTGTTTTCAGTGATTCCACCCAGACCAGATTTCAACACATGGTTTCCGTACAGGAAGTACTGCTCTGCTCCAGGCTTTACCTACATTTTATACTTGGCGTAGGGTGTGAAGTCATCCAGAGCCAACTGGAACTTGTGAGTCCCAGCAACACCAGCTTGTCCCTGGAGATACTCGTAGTACATCCCGTTGTTAGGCAGCTTGAAACAACAGGTGTCGGCAGGCCTGTCCACCAGCAGCTGACGATTCTCCCCGATGTATTTTGCAGTCTTCTCAAAGGTTACACGGAGCTGGGTGTGCTTGTAATCCCAGCATTTGGGAGGCTGAGACCGGAGGATCCGGGTTCGAGGCCAGCCTCAGCTACCTAGTGAGGCCCTCTGCAACTTAATGAGACCCTGTTTCAAAATAAAGAATAAAAAAATAGGGCTGGGGGTATAGCGCGGAGGTAGAACGCCCCTGAGTTCAATCCCCAGTGCCTCAAAAAAAAACCAAAATAAAGAATAAAATATGGGTCTGGGGGTGTAGCTCGGAGGTAGAATGCCCCTGAGTTCAATCCCCAGTACCAAAAAAAAAATTTATACATATACATACACACACACATATATATATCTCAAGCGTTACACGGGTCTCCTCTTTAGTCAAGGGCTGCAATTTTCCCCGGGGCTAGAGCACTGGATCCTCTTGCTTCAGTAGCCAGAAGCAGAAGTTAGACAGCTGACCAGGCTTTTCCATGTTAGATTTTTCTAGCTCAATGGTTCCTAAGTACCAGACCATAGACCTGCTGAATAGTTGCAGCATAATCACTTATGAAACAAAAAAGGAATTTCATTTTGCTTGTACCCTTGGAGAGCGGGTGTGGGTATGGGTGTGGGTGTGTGTGTGTGTGTGTGTGGTGGAAGCCCAGGGCCTTCTACCTCCAGGGTATACCTCCAGCCCTATTTTATTTGGAAACAGGGACTCGCTAAGTTTCTGAGAGCCTCACTAAGTTGCTGAGGCTGGCTTCAAACCTATGATCCTCCTGTCTCAATTTCCCAAGTACTGGGATTACAGGTGTGCATCCCCACGCCTGGTGGAAGTTTTGATTCAATAGGCATGAACTAAGAATCAATCAATCTCTCTCTCTCTCTCTCTCTCTCTTTCTCTCTCTCTCTCTCTCTCTCTCTCTCTCTCTCTCTCTCTCTCTCTTTCTCTCTCTCTCTTCTTTTATTTGTAGTACTGAGGATTGAACCTAGGGATATTCTACCTCTGACCTACAACCCCAGCTCTTTTTATTTCTTAGTTTGAAACTAGGTCTCACTAAGTTACTGCCACTGGCCGCAAACCTGTTATCTTCCTGTCTCAGTCTCCCAAGTACTGGGATTTGAGACATGTACCACCAAGCCCAGCTGGAATCATACTTTTTAAAAAAGCATCCAGAGAGCTGGACCCAATGGCACACACCTGTAATCCCAGTACTTGGGAGGCTGAAACAGGAGAATCACAGGACAGCCTCAGCAACTTAGTGAGGCTCTCAGAAACTTAGTGCATCCCTGTTTCCAAATAAAAAATAGGAGGGTTGGGGGTATAGCCTGGAGGTAGAAGGCCCCTGGAGTTCCAACATACACACACACACACACACACACACACACACACACACACACACACTCCAAAGGTACAAACAAAATGAAATTTCTTAGTGAGGCTCTCATCAACCTAGCAAGACCTTGTTTCCAAATAAAAATTTAAAAAGTAAGACTGGGGGTGTAGTTCAGAGGTAGAATGCCCCCCAGTACCACCAAAAAAAAAAAAAAAAAAGTGTCCAGAGTTGGATAGGATAGGAAACCATTTGTGGTGTATCAGGAAGAGCACTGAATTGGAGGTCAGGACTTCTGAAATTCGAATTCTACTTTTGTTACTAACAGTTTCACACTGCCTTTATGAGCTTGAGTTTTCACATTTATAAGATGGAAAAGATAATGGTGTCAACATTGTAAGGACTCTTTAACAAAACGTAATGGGAACCTGCTTTGAAACCCTCAAGGCGTTATATAATGATATGTTATTTAGTGACATCTATGTATCCTAAATGTTTTCCTTACATCACCACAGTTAATATTCATGAGGGCCTTCTTGAGTATGTTTTATTCCTATTTTAGAGGCCGAATCTGAGACTTACGAAGACTAGAAACGTTCCTATAGTTTATATAGCCTTGGAAGAACATGTACTTAGCTGCTGCCTTATTCTGTCTCCCTCAGATTCGGCACGTTTATTTCATCGCTGAATAGTTTAATTGATACTTCAAACCAAATGATTCTACTTTTTCTTGCAGTTGGGACTGTCAATGGACTTGCTTGTGCTGGAGGAAATCCAACAGGAGCTGATTGAGCAAGGTAACCCTGGGAAGTAGTCTTTCCTACCTATATTTAGCTGCTCTAATACTGGCCTTTCCTTAACTCAGGATTAGATTTTAATTTCCATTCTGCCTCTATCTTCAGTCAAATATACAAATCTCTCTCTCTCTCTCTTTTTTTTTTTTTTTTTTTTTTGTGTGTGTGTGTGTGTGTGGTACTGGGGTGGAACTCAGGGGCCTTCTACCTCCAGATTATACCCCCAGCCCTATTTTATTTTTATATTTTATTTTATTTTTCTGTACTACTGAGGATTAAAACCAGGAGCACTCTACCTCTGAGCTACACCCCCAGCCCTATTTTATTTTTATTTTGAAACAGGGTCTTGCTAGGTTGATAAGAGTCTTACTACTTGCTGAGGCTGTCCTCAAACCTGCGATCCTCCTGTCTCAGCCTCCCAAGTACTGGGATTACAAGTGTGACATTGCACCCAGCTAGCCCTATTTTATTTGGAAACAGAGTCTTGCTAAGTTGCTGCAAGCCTTACTAAGTTGTTGAGGCTGTCCTTGAACCTATGATCCTCCTGTCTCAGGAAAAGTCTCTGTTTTTACTCTGAATTCTTGGCTGTTTGTCTTCCTAATAATGAATCTACAGGGTGCTAGGCTTCTATGCTAGTATTAGCATAGAAAGTGGAGCAGGACGTGGTGGCACACACCTATAATCTCAGTAGTTGGGAGGCTGAGACAGGAGGCTCACAGTTTTTGTTGTTTTTCTACTGTTCTGGGGATTGAACTCAGGGGCATTCTACCTCCAAGCTACATCCCCAGCCCTATTTTTTATTATTTATTTTGAAACAGGGTCTCACTAAGTTGCAGAGGGCCTCACTAAGTAGCTGAGACTGGCCATGGACCTGTGATCCTCCTGTCTCAGCTTCCCAAGTACTGGGATTACAAGGCGTGTGCCACCATGCCCGGCTCAAGTTTCACAGGTTTGAGGCCAGCCTTGCTGGGCCTCTGTGAAATAAATGTCTTCAGCCCTTGTATAACCAAAAAAAAAAAGTGGTATTCAGGTTGCACAGCTAGTACCTGAAGTTGGGAGGCAAAGTTATGTGAATCCAGTTCCCATGTTTATTCCATCCTGCCTCTATTAATAAGTTAAGATGGGTGCACTGGCATGATTCTGTTGTTCCAGCTACTTGAGAGGCTGAGATAGGAGGATCGCTTGAGCCTAGGAGTTTGAGGCCAGCCTGGGCAACATAGTGAGACTTTTCTTATTTAAAAAAAAAAAAAAAAAAAAAAAAAAGGAGCCGGGCGTGGTGGCGCATGCTTGTAATCCCAGCATTCGGGAGGCTGAGACCGGAGGATCCGGGTTCGTGGCCAGCCTCAGCTACCTAGTGAGGCACTCCGCAACTTAGTGAGACCCGGTTTCAAAATAAAGAATAAAAAATAGGGCTGGGGCTATAGGTCGGAGGTAAAATGCCCCTGAGTTCAATCCCCAGTACCGCAAAAAAAAAAGTTAGTTAGCCTTAGAAAGCAATAAATAGCAATGATTGGTCTTGTGGCTTTGCCTGAGCCTGAATCTTTATATAAGTGGAGGAAGCCTTTGGAGGTGAAGCTTGGCATTGAGTACAGGGTTAACCCAGGGGAACATGGTGAGGCATTCTCACTGTGTGTGTGTGTGTGTGTGTGTGTGTGTGTGTGTGATACTGGGGTGGAACCCAGGGGCATTGTACCTCTGAGATATACCCCCATCCCTATTTTATTTTTATTTTGAAACAAGGTCTCAGTAGGTTGCTGAGAGTCTCACTACTGGTGGAGGCTGTCCTTGAACCTGTGATCCTCCTGTCTCAGTCTCCCAAGTCCTATGGTTACTAGTGTGCACCACCACGCCTGGCCTCCCCTGCCTTTTGCCTTGCAGAACAGTCTCTCATCAGCGAGTACGAGAAGAGCTTGCAGTTTGATGAGCAGTGTTTCAGCGTCACGCTGGCCGAGTGGGAGGCAAATCCCCTCATCTGTCCTGTGTGTGCCAAGTAAGTTTTCAAAACCCTTTCAGCATTATTGGTTCCCATCCCCCACTCCAAAGTGAGGAGGATATCCCCAGAATTTGTTGCCCGAAAGGGTTTGGGGAGCCAGGTCTGGTAGCCCCGATGACTGAGGACCCTAATTCTGCTTGTAGGTCCAACCTGAGAATAATAAATGGTGTGGTTGTGTGTCATTGTGGCCTGTGCATTCCAGCTCATGTAAGTGTTCTACGCACAGATTTTGTGCTTCCTCTTCCAAATGTTTCAGTTCTTCTGAAGAACCTCCAGTTGTGGGCTGGAGTCGATCGTGCACATCTCTTCCCAGTTTTGTGTTCCGCATTGTCACATTGCTAGCTTTACATCAGCCACGGTGAGAACATATGCACCGTGAACATTGGCAGACTCTATAATCAGGGCTTCTACTCTTATGGAGCCACCACTGCTGCTGCTGCTTCTTTTTTTTTTTTTTTTTTTTCCGTACTGGGAATTGAGCTCAGGGGCATTCTACCTCCGACCTATCCCCCCAGCCCTGTTTTTCATTCTTTATTTTGAAACAGGGTCTCACTAAGTTGCAGAGGGCCTCACTAGGTAACTGAGGCTGGCCGCGAACCTGGATCCTCCAGTCTCAGCCTCCCAAATGCTGGGATTACAAGCGTGCGCCACCACGCCCGGCTCCACCACTGCTTCTGATTTTCAGAAAGATCCCAGTTTAGGATCTTGTACCTGACCTTCCACAGAAATTTTCCACCTGGCTGGAGCCCTCTTTTTGACAGCGATAGGGATCACAAATTTGCCAGTTCATCGAGCAGTTGGTTAAAGTAGGAAATTATAAAAATGGAATGTTTGCCGGTAATTTTCAAACAACTTTGAAAATGTACAGCCTGGCACGGTGGCGGACACTTGTAATCCCAGTATTTATTTGGGAGGCTGAGACAGGAAGATCGCAGGTTTGGGACCAGCCTTGGCTACTTAGGCTCTCTGCAACTTAGTGAGACCCTGTTTCAAAAAAAAGAATAAAAAATAGGACCGGGGGTGTAGCTCAGAGGGAGAATCCCCCTGGATTCAATCTCCAGTAGTGGAAAAAACAAATATATATATATATATACATATATATATACACACACACACACTTATATATACACATA
>PVLC010011449.1:21288-32706 GCA_004027655.1 Graphiurus murinus
GGGGATTGAACTCAGGGGCATTCTACCTCCGAGCTATACCCCCAGCCCTATTTTTTTTTTATTCTTTATTTTGAAACCGAGTCTCACTAAGTTGCGGAGTGCCTCACTAGGTAGCTGAGGCTGGCCGCGAACCCGGATCCTCCGGTCTCAGCCTCCCGAATGCTGGGATTACAAGCGTGCGCCACCACGCCCGGCTTTCAACAGGGTTTTTTAGCAACTTATCGTTTTGAGTGTTTCATAAAGTTTCTGCTCTTGTCATAAAAAATGAGACTTTATTTTCATTTCTCTACACAGTATCACTGGTTTACATAATATGTAATTTAATCAGAGTTACAGTAGGAAGTTCAATTGGCGCAATCAGATCTGGGAGCAGATAGTTCTGGTTCTTGGTAAAGATCCACAGGGCTGGTGGGGCAGAAGCAGAGGGAAGTTAGAAAGTTGCCTCCTGGCTCTCTGAATGTTCTTCCTGCCAGGAATGGAAGTCAGTGTGCTTTGTAGCAGGAATAGAGATTATTGGTAGCCGGGTGTGGTGGCGCACGCTTGTAATCCCAGCATTTGGGAGGCTGAGACCGGAGGATCCGGGTTTGCGGCCAGCCTCAGCTACCTAGTGAGGCCCTCTGCAACTTAGTGAGACCTGGTTTCAAAATAAAGAATAAAAAATAGGGCTGGGGGAATAGCTTGGAGGTAGAATGCCCCTGAGTTCAATCCCCAGTACCACAAAAAAAAAAAAAAAAAGAGAGAAAGAGAGATTATTGGTTAATCTGGAGAAGTGGCTGAATGGAAATTGGTTACGAGATCTTGGCAGAGTCACAGGCCTAAGAATGTTTTTAAAGCTTTAAGGAATCCAGCCATCTCTTTGAGCCAGAATTATATTGGTTGACATGAGGAATCAGGAGTTTTAACCTGTTGACTATCAAGTAAGACTAGTCTGTGGTTGGACATTTTTTTTTTAAGTCTCCAGAGTTGACAGAACAGAAGCTCCGCGCCTGTTTAGAAGACAGTGTGAATGCCCACAGTGCGCACTGTCCCCACACTCCTGGATTTTCAGTCACTGATGCAACAGGAGAAAAGCCCTGTCTTCTCATGACGTGTCTGGTAAGAGTGGGGTCCAGCCAGTGGTAAGAGCGGGCCCGCGGTTGGTTTTATTTCCATCTGGGTGGAAACAATGGCTTACAGACAGGTAAATGTTTAATGCAGTTTATTTTTCTGAGTAATTTACTTTATAGAAAAGTGAAGGTCAAAGCCCAGCGTGGTGGTGCACGCTTGTAATCCCAGCATTCGGGAGGCTGAGACCGAAGGATCCGGGTTCGCGGCAAGCCTCAGCTACCGAGTGAGACCCTCCTCAACTTAGTGAGACTCGGTTTCAAAATAAAGAATAAAAAATAGGGCTGGGGGTGTAGCTCGGAGGTAGAATGCCCCGAGTTCAATCCCCAGTACCGCAAAAAAAAAAAAAAAAAAAAAAAAAAAAAAGAAAAGTGAAGGTCAAGCCGGGCGTGGTGGTGCACGCTTGTAATCCCACCATTTGGGAGGCTGAGACCGGAGGATCCGGGTTCGCAGCCAGCCTCAGCTACTTAGTGAAGCCCTCAGAAATTCAGTGAGACCCTGTTTTAAAATAAAGAATAAAAAATAGGACTGGGGTTGTAGCTCGGAGGTAGAATGCCCCTGAGTTCAATCCCCAGTACTGAAGGGGAAAAAAAAAAAAAAGTGAAAGTTACAAGTCATGTCATTTAAAAAGCCAATCATTCCCTGAAAGGGAAAGGGAAGCGGCAGCCTCAGATCCTACCAAGAGCATTGTTCTGGGAATCGGGAAGTCTGGCTGCACTGCCTGCTTTCCTTAGATCACCAGCAGTGGTCTTGGACTCTGCAGATTAGCCGAGGGGACAAAGCCCCAGATGGCCATCCTGTCACCACTTTTGCAGATGGATACAGGACAGGAGGCACAGTAGGGCAATGTCAGGCGTGTCTCTCAGCAAGTCTTAAGAGGTCCAAGGTTAAGGCAGGCATGGTGGCGCACACTTGTAATCCCAGCATTTGGGAGGCTGACACCGGAGGATCCGGGTTCGCGGCCAGCCTCAGCTACCTAGTGAGGCACTCCGCAACTTAGTGAGACTCGGTTTCAAAATAAAGAATAAAAAATAGGGCTGGGGGTGTAGCTCGGAGGTAGAATGCCTCTGAGTTCAATCCCCAGTACTACAAAAAAAAAAAAAAAAAAAAAAAAGAGATCCAAGGTTAGACTCCAGGCCTAAGGGTACGCAGGTGTGAGGGGCAGGACCACACAAGTGGGTATGGGAGCTATTTGTCTTAGAAGCCTTAAGCTTGTTATAGGAACTCATGTAGTATAATATATATAATCAATATGATATAATTTCCAGGTCTCAGGCAAAGGGAACTCAGGGAGTTTTGAGCACCACAGCATGCCAGTTACTCAGTAAAACCTGACTCTTCACATAAAACTATACCAGATGCCATGTCCCTTGTCACACTGTTGCAGGTACATGCTCATGTCTTTGTCCTTGAGGGCAAGGACCTTATCTTTATTTTTACTCTCAGTGCTTGATGCCCAAACAGGTGCTTAGTATGTCTGTATGAGTTAAACTGGAGGGAAGAGAAGCGAGAAGGCACAGGTCTGGTGGCCTTAGCTTCTGCCTTCTTAGGAAGAGGAGTCACCTACAGATTATAATGGTAGTAGAGGTAGCGTGGAACTCGGGCGTGGAAGTTTCAGACCAAGTGCTGGAGAGGATGAGGGCAATGAAGAGGAAGCAGCCAGGTCAATGGCAGATACCTCTAGTCCCAGCTCCTCAGGAGGCTGAGGCAAGACAGTCACAGGATGGCTGTCTAGATCTTAGGACAGTCACTTGCCCAGGAGTTTGAGACCAGCCTGGGCAACTTGGCAAGACCCTGTCTCAAAATAAAATAAGGGAAGCAAAGGACTGCCTGATGGCTGAGTATACACCCCTGGCTCTGTCTTCATTTGTCAGAGACCCAAGTTGTCCACTCACCCGTCCATCAGCTGTGAGCCAAATGAATGGTGAGGTTTGCAAGGCCAAGCTAGGGGAGGTGACAACAGTCTTAGAGCATGATTGACAATGCTGGCTCCAGGGTGGGCAGGGAGACCATGATTGAGTAAGGGGTATCATGCACACCATAAATGAGAAACTGGCAAGAAAAAAGACACAAATAGTAGTAGGCTCTCAAGTTCAACATTTTGAGAGGTGGACATTTGGAATGTTCTAGGGTGCCAGAGACCTTTGGTTTTCACAGAAGGGGAAATCAACGACCATTAAGATTCATTGAGGTCAGGCTGTAGGATAATTCAGTATATTGAGGATAAGAAAGAATAGGTGTAGCCGGGTGTGGTGGCGCACGCTTGTAATCCCAGCATTTGGGAGGCTGAGACCAGAGGATCTGGGTTCGCGGCCAGCCTCAGCTACTTAGTGAGGCACTCCGCAACTGAGACCCTATTTCAAAATAAAGAATAAAAAATAGGGCTGGGGGTATAGCTCGGAGGTAGAATGCCCCTGAGTTCAACCCTCAGTACCACAAAAAAAAAAAAAAAAAATAGGTGTAGATGGTAATAGATGACAGACTTGGGACATTTGAGATATGGTAAGTTTGAAATTGATCATGGAGATGGAATGTGCTAAGCCACCTGTTAACAGTTACAATTTCAGAGAAAGCTAAATACGTTGCACATAGAGGCAGAATCAAGACTAAGGACAGACAGGATTACTTAGCACAGGGGTGGGGCTGAGCCAGCAAGGGATGAGGCACCAGTTTTGTGCTCACAGATGTTTACTCATCTTACTAGTCAGGGAAGGTATGGTGGAATTAAGGTCTCTGTCTCCAAGTTGTTTCTGCCTGTAGTGAACACATGGCACTTACCTCCCCAAGGCCAGTTTCAAGCTTGTATTGAGTCTTACCTGTACGTCAAGCTATGTAAGCCCTCAGCTGTCAGTTTTAATCTTTGTGGCCACTGGATTCCTATGACTGAACGTATTTTATAGTTGATCTTTAAGGCTTATCTTGCTTGAAGCAAAGACATTGATGCTGAAGTCTGCAGGTCAGAGGTCCAGCAAAGCCTGACATTTGGGTTCCTGAATGGCCCCCTGGACAGTTTCACTTAACTGATTCAGTCATAACTAAGCTTGGGTGGCATCAGCTAATGTGTAAGAATAATTGTAGTGTGTCATTATTGTTTGCATCTTTAAGCATATATTGAGGTAATGTTTGAGACTAGAATTCCATTTATGCTTTATTTTCTATTTATTTTTGTGATACTGGGGATTGAACCCAGAGGCATTATATCTGTGAGCCACACCCCCAGCCCTATTTTTATTTTGAAACAAGAGTCTCGATAAGTTGATAGGTCTCAGTATTTGCTGAGGCTCTTTGAACTTGCAGTCCTCCTATCTCTGCCTCTGGAGTACTAGGATTGCAGGTGTGTGCCACCATGGCTGGCTTGTTTTCTCTTTAAATCTAGGTTTGTGACACTTGGGCCGTGATCATCTAGAGCCAGCCTGGACTCACGACATTTTACTGGGTTGAAAACAACTTACTGCCTCTGAAAAGAAGCCTTGTATATATACAAACCTTTTATTTATAATTTATTTTGTATTAAATCTTTTCAAACATCTCTGTTCTAGGTGGTTTTTTTTTTTTTTTTGCAGTACTGGGGATTGAACTCAGAGGCGTTCTACCTCCGAGCTATACCCCCAGCCCTATTTTTTATTCTTTATTTTGAAACAGGGTCTCACTAAGTTGCGGAGGGCCTCACTAGGTAGCTGAGGCTGGCCACGAACCCGGATCCTCCAGTCTCAGCCTCCCGAATGCTAGGATTACAAGCGTGCGCCACCATGCCTGGCTTGTTCTTGGTGTTTTAATGCAGGTTGAAAGTAAAGAAATACAAAAGACACACTACCTTAGAGGAGATAAAACAATTTTATTGTCCATCATGTTATACAAAAATCTAAAAATCATAGATGTATACAGGAAAAACCCCCAAATGAATAATAAATGGAGGTGCAAAAGCAATAATTTAAATTTGCTATTTCTTCCCCATGATATTAGGATCATAACCATTTCAAACCACGTGTCTGGTTTTATTCCTTGGCCAAAGCTCACCAGTGTCTCTGGCTGCTCTACTGGCTCTTGACAAAACTTTTGAGGTCTTCCAGAAAAGTAATGTACTCCTGGTGCTCCAGGGCCGTGCTGAGTTCCACCAGCTCATCTGCAAAAGTGTTGTCCACCCCTCGGTCCGCAAGGAAATCCATCAAGTGGTCATACAAAGCCTATGAAGAAAAGCATTTACTAAGCCAGGCGTGGTGACACAAGCTTGCAATCCCAGTACCTGGGAGGCTGAGACAAGGAGGATCACGGGTTCACGGCCAGCCTCAGCTACTAAACTAGGGCTGGGGATGTAGCTCAGAGGTAGGATGTCCCTGGATTCCATCCCCAGTACCACAAAAATAAAGAAATAAACATTAACTAGTTAGAAAAGACTGTCAGTAATGGTTACTAATTGGGGGGCAGGGGAACCAGGGGCATTCTACCTCCCAAGATATACCCCAGCCCCTTTTATTTTGTAATATGATCTTGCTGAGTTATTGAGGGTCTCACAAAGTTGCTGAGGCTGGCCTCAAACCTGTGATCCTCCTGGCTCAGCCTCCCAAGTACTGAGTTTACAGGCTGGGGTCACCATACGTGGCTAGTCATGGTTACTAATTTAAAAACTGCGTCTCTCTCCTGGACTAGGCTCCTCCCCTGCAAGGGCTGAGCTCCCTTCCCGCCCGTCTTCTCAAGTCCTCACCCAGTCCAGGGAGTCTGTGTTGAGTGTGTAATTAGTGTCCGTCCATTCAGAATCGCCAGTGGCCTGGAAGCTAACTTCCTTGATAGAGAAAATGTCGCTCTCAGCCTCCTCCTCTTGTCCAACCTGAGAAGAAACAGTATTTAGAGGAAATGAAGGATCCCCTAGAAGAGGCCAGACTCGTGGACGGAAAGGACTTGCAGCTTGGAACGCTCCAGGCTCTAACCCGTTCTTTCCTCACGAGTGTCTGCTAAAGGACCAGGCAGGTCCCAGGAGACGCTCGCTGCCGGGGAGCTAAGGGGCTGGCACTCCGTCCTACATACCTCATCCTCGGGATAGTGACAGTCCAGTACAAGAGCCTTCTTGCCATCACTTTTCGTAACTTCAACCACAAAATTGGGAGTAGACGTCAACTCAGGCTGAGGAAACAAGATTGAGTCAGTACCCACCAGTGCTGGAAGGGATCCATGCCTGGCCCACAGGCCTCAGGTAGTTCAGTGTCTGGCAGCCTCCACCATCGGGATAGTCAGTCATTTTTATAGTCTTACAGTGTCCAAATAAAGATCCTAGAATCTTCAACAGAGTGTTTAAAGTGCCTCGCTTCTGTTAGCACCCTACTTTTAATTTAAAAGAACACAGTGGGTTTAAGCCCCAGCTATGTAACCAGTGAACTGAGATCTAGATAGCCCCTCCACCTTCCTGGGCCCGTTTCTCCACTCATGCACTGCAGAGGTACCCTAAAATTCACAGACCTCCTTCCAGTTTGGCTCTTTCAGGAGTGTTTCCTTTATTGTGGACCAGATCAAAGCCCGGCACAGCTGACTCTAGACTAGTCATGGCAGCCCTCCCTCTGACGGTGACCCTGGGGCTGACGGAGTCCAGGGTCAGTGAGAAGCCAGTGGGGGTGGCTGAGACAGAAGCTCACCAGAGAGCTCTGCTCTCACATAGGGCAAGAGGTGATACTGACGCCTGCTCAGTCAGACAGTCTGTGCCCTGTGGCCCCCCAGTACAGTTTCCAGGCCAGGCACGTCGCTTGCTATCTTGGTTAAATGGGTGATGTTTACAGTCAGCATGTGACAGGATGAGAACATTCCTCATCCTGAAAATACTCCAGATGATGATCTTGGCACCATGCGTCTCCCATCAGTTCCAGTTCCTTTCCGTTAAGAGGCCACAGGCCTACCTACGAAGCCTCAGCTGCAGCGGCAATGCACTTGTCCCCTGGGAAGGACAGGCACACCTGGGCTAACGCTGGCCGGCCAGAAAGCACTGCTTGCGCTGCTCTGTAAGTCCCAAGGATAGGTGTACTTTGCCTTCTCTCTTCTAGCGTTGGAGGAATTTCAGAAAGAAAAAAAGAACCAGTCCTTCCTGCTCATCGAAACTGACCAAAAGTCTGGGTGGACTGCCACAACCTTACCTCCTGTTCTTCAACCTTCTGCCCTTGCGAGGGCTCCTCCTCACTGTCATATGTTGGTGGGATGCTGTTGTTAATGTTGAACGTGACCGTGATCCTAGAAAGGCAGAGAAACACAGGCAAGGTGTAGTTTTCAACCAAGGAACACGAAGTTTGACACAATGTCACCATCCTAGCTCGCTGTGCATCTGAATTAAGTATAAACTTGAGAAGGGGCTGGCTGCCTACATCCCATCTGAGCCACATTCAACAGGCCTGCAGTGTGCCTACATGTCATAGGGTACTCCCCTAGTGTGTGAGCGGCCCTGGGTCATCTGGCCAAGTACAGTCTTACCTGGCTACTTCCATTAGCAAGCACCCCAGGGCTCACTGCCACGTCACCACTGGCTAGCTCAGGCTACAGCCTACTGACACTGCCCATCTGGACTTTCTAGGAAACCCCCACTGAAGAAACTAGTGGGGTGGAATAGAAACCCCTTTAAAAACTTCATAGCCAGGCGTGGTGGTGCACGCTTGTAATCCCAGTACTTGGGAGGTTGAGACAGGAGAACTGCAAGTTCACAGCCAGCCTCAGCTACCTAGTGAGGCACTCCGCAATTTAGTGAGACCCTGTTTCCAAAATAAAGATAAAAAATAGGGCTGGGGTGTAACTCGGGAGGTAGAATGCCCCTGGGTTCCATCCCCAGTACCGTAAAAACAAAACAAAAAAAAACCCACAAAAAAGTGAAATGAGATTTGGAACTAGAGTGCTGGGCTGCACTACCCCTGCCCCACACGACAGCGTGCTAAACGCTGCTCCCTGCGGTTGTGCTAACTGGCCGCCCTGCCATGAAGCCACTTTCCCACAGGAAGAATAGCAGTTTGAGGTTCAGCCACAAAACATGTCTAATCAGCAGTGGCGCTGAACAAGCCGAGCTCCCGGGCAAAGAAATGCAGTGATGCTCATCAGAGCGCTGTTTATAATGGCTGAAAACTGGCCATGAAAGCGCTCACAAAGTGGCTTAGGTGAAGTTACAGAATACACACTTGATCTATGTATGAAGGAAAACATGCTAGATCCTAGGCAAAAGTGGGTCAGAACCCTGCTTCACACCACATACAAAAGTTAATGCAACACGGATCACAGACCTAAACATAAAAGCTAAAACTATAAAACTCTTAGAATACAGGCATATAATATATAGTGTCACAACCTTGGATGAAGCAGTGGTTTCTTAAGATACTAAAAACACCAAATGACAAAAGAGAAAAAAAATAGGTAAACTTGATTTCATCAATACAAAACCTTTTGGCTGGAGGTGTAGCTCATGGTCACTACCACTGAGGCCCTGTATTCAATCCTCAGCACTACAAAAAATAAAAGGGGCAAAGACCAGACACGCAAATTCTGTCTCCTGCCACATGACACTGTACCATCCCAGGACTCATGTCAGAAGGACAGCACCAGATTCAGCCCCTAGACCCTGCACCTACAGAAAGAGCTATGGGCCCAAACACCTCTTTCCTTGAATGTGCTTTTCTTGGTAGGTGGAAGGACTACATGTGAATGCAGCTGGGGATTGAGCCTCAGGGCCCTCCACATGCCAGGCAAGAACTTACAAATCAGGAAACACTTGATAGTAATGGAAAGACAGACTCATGCATAGCTCAAAGGACATTACCAAGAAAGTGAAAAGAAACCCATAGGAAGGGAGAAAAATCTGATACAGTATCTGATAAGAGAATTGTACCCGGAATAAAGAACGCTTGCAACTCAACAATAAAGAGACAAAACCAGGCGTAGGGTCTGAATAGACATCCCCCAAGGAAGACACACAAATGGGCAATAAACACACAAAAAGATGCCCAACATATGCGGGCACATTGGTGCCAACCTGTAATGCCAGTACTTGGGAGGCTGACACAGGAAGATGACAGGTTCAAGGCCAGCCCAACTACCTATTAAGACCCTATTTCAAAATTAAAAGAGAAAGATGGACAGCCCGGCATGGTGGTACACGCTTGTAATCCCAGCACTTGGGAGACTGACAGAGGAAGATTGCAGGCTGGAGGGACAGCCTCAGCAAATAGTGAGACTCTCATTAACCTGGTGAGACCCTGTTTCAAAATAAAAATCAAATAGGGCTCGGAGTGTAGCTTGGAGGCAGAATTCCCCTGGGTTCAATCCCCACACTAACTAGTATTGACAAGGATGCAGAGAAATTGGGACCCTCAAATCCTGGTGGGATTGCAAAATGTTTCAGAGGTTGGGAAAAACCCTATGGCAGTTCTTCAAACAAAGAAAGCTATCAATTGACCTACTAATTCTATACCCAAGACAAACGAAATCCTCTGGCCACAGAAAAACTTGTACATAAATACTGACAGCGTAACTCACAGCAGCCAAAAGGTAGAACAAGTTAAATGTCCATCAGCTGAAGCCTGGATAAGGAACAGGTGACTCCACACGCAAGGGAGCTTGGTGGTGGCCAGGGGCCACGAGGAGTGATAAGAATTAGATAATGGTGACATACATAGAACACTCAGAACCACCAAGCTGTATACTTTAAACCTCATTTTCCAAAAATCTGTAATAGAGCCGGGCGTGGTGGCACACGCTTTTAATCCCAGTACCTGGGAGGCTGAGACAAGAGGATCCAGGTTCGCAGCCAGCCTTAGCTACTTAGTGAGGCCCTCTGCAACTTAGTGAGACCCGGTTTCAAAATAAAGAATAAAAAGTCAAGCCCCTGGGTTCCACCCTCAGTACCATGGGGGGGGGGGGAGAGCCTATAATAGGATTACTGTAATAGGATGGGTGTGTGTGTGTGTGTGTGTGTGTGTGTGTGTGTGTGTGTGTGTGTGTGTGTTAGTTACTGGGGATTGAACCCAGGGACATTCTACCTCTGAGCTACATCCCCAGTCCTATTTTTTTATTCTTTATTTTTATTCCACCATGCCTGGCTTATGAGTGACTTTTTAACACAAAATAGTATAGGGATGCCGGACATGGTGGCGCATGCCTGTAATCCCAGCGTTTTGGAGGCTGAGACTGGAGGATCAGGTTCATGGCCAGCCTCAGCTACCTAGTGAGGCCCTCCACAACTTAGTGAGGCCCTGTTTCAAAATAAAGAATAGCCGGGCGTGGTGGCGCACGCTTGTAATCCCAGCATTCGGGAGGCTGAGACCGGAGGATCCGGGTTCGCGGCCAGCCTCAGCTACCTAGTGAGGCACTCCGCAACTTCGTGAGACCCGGTTTCAAAATAAAGAATAAAAAATAGGGCTGGGGGTGTAGCTCGGAGGTAAAATGCCCCTGAGTTCAACCCCCAGTACCGCAAAAAAAAAAAAAAAGAATAAAAAATAGGGCTGGGGGTGTAGCTCCGAGGTAGAATACCCCTGAGTTCAATAACCAGTACCGAAGGAAAAAAAAAGGTATAGGGAAAAGGGAGGGGTAGAACTAGGTCAAGAATTCTCCACTTCATTCAGAGAGCCTTAATACATTGTAATCTCATCCTGTTACATATGAGTTACATATCTTGCATTTCCACTAGCAGTAAATATTAGCCAGCAGGGGCCAGTTTTCTCAGAACTGTAAACCAGAGATAAACTGATTCTGTCAATACTTGAGAGGCTGAGAGAAGAGGATCAATTGCAGGTTTGTAGCCACCTCAGTTACTTAGTGAGACCCTGTTTCAAAATAAGGAATAAATAATTAGGGCTGGGGGTATAGCTCGGAGGTAGAATGCCCCTGGGTTCAATCCCCAGTACTGCCAAAAAAAAAAAAAAAAGAAATCCTGAATTTGCATGCCTAATTTTAGGGAGGGCACAGGCCTCCCTCACCAAAAACCAGCCCACAGCAAGGCTGTGTTCAGTGAGTGAGTACGTGGAGTTTATGAAATTGTCCTGGGCTATTTGGGCGATGGCTCAGGACAGGTCCTATAGAGTCACAGATTTGGTCCCCTGGAGTCCCCAGTCCTTAAGTCAGTACTTACTTTTCACCGGCAACCTTTCGCACTAATTTAGCTTCTGTCCCATTCACTTCCAGCTCCCAACCTCCAGACATCTTGGGAAGGGATTTATGCTTCTGAATTTTCTTTTCTTCCTTTATTTCATCCGTCAGGAATTCCACAAAAGCTTTATCTCCTAGAAAGGTGATTCAGAGAGAGAAAAGTCAATTGTCTAAAATACAGAACAGTTATTCAGATGGCTGCAGTCAGAAATCTGG